>CM035806.1:88900270-88912770 GCA_020466095.1 Chlorops oryzae
TAATATTAATATTCTTTTTATATCTATATATTTATATCATATATTATATATCTATATATCTATTATCTATATATCTATATATCTATATTTTATATTATATATCTATATATCTATATATTATATATCTAATATCTATATATTATATTTATATATTATATATCTATATATCTATATTTATATTTTTTATCTATTATCTATATATCTATATATCTATATATCTATATTATATATCTATATATCTATATATCTATATATTTTATTCTATATATCTTTATATATATTTCTATATATCTATATATCTTATATTATTATCTATATATCTATTATCTATATATCTTATTATCTATATATCTATATATCTATATATCTATATATCTATATATCTATTATCTATATATCTTAATTATATATCTATATATCTTATATTATATATCTATATATCTAATATCTATTATTATATATTTTATATTATATATTATATATTTATATCTTTATATCTATATATCTATATATCTAATATCTATATATTATATTCTATATATCTATATATTATATTCTATATATTTTTATATCTATATTTATATTTATTATCTATTATCTATATATCTATTATCTATAATCTATTATCTATTTATCTATATATCTATATATTATTATCTATATATTATATATTAAATATCTATATATCTATATATCTTATATCTATATATCTATATATCTATATATCTATATATCTAATATCTTATATTATATATCTATATTATATATTATATTATATATCTATTATTATTTTTATATCTATATATCTATATATTATATATTTATATCTATTATTATATCTATATATTATATATTATATATCTTATATCTATATATCTATATATCTATATTATCTATAATCTATATATCTATAATATCTATATATTATATATCTTATATATCTATAATATTTATATATTTATATCTATATATCTATTATCTATATATTCTATATATCTATATATCTATATATCTATATATCTATATATCTATATATATATATCTATATAATCTATAATCTATATATCTATATTCTATATATCTATTATATCTATATATCTATTATAATCTATTATCTATATATCTATATTTAATATCTATATATCTATATTATATATTCTATTATCTATATATCTATATATCATATATCTTATATATATTATTATATATTTTATATTATTTCTTATATTATTATTATCCCCCCCCCCCCCCCCCCCCCCCCCCCCCCCCCCCCCCCCCCCCCCCCCCCCCCCCCCCCCCCCCCCCCCCCCCCCCCCCCCCCCCCCCCCCCCCCCCCCCCCCCCCCCCCCCCCCCCCCCCCCCCCCCCCCCCCCAAAAAAAAAAAAAAAAAAAAAAAAAAAAAAAAAAAAAAAAAAAAAAAAAAAAAAAAAAAAAAAAAAAAAAAAAAAAAAAAAAAAAAAAAAAAAAAAAAAAAAAAAAAAAAAAAAAAAAAAAAAAAAAAAAAAAAAAAAAAAAAAAAAAAAAAAAAAAAAAAAAAAAAAAAAAAAAAAAAAAAAAAAAAAAAAAAAAAAAAAAAAAAAAAAAAAAAAAAAAAAAAAAAAAAAAAAAAAAAAAAAAAAAAAAAAAAAAAAAAAAAAAAAAAAAAAAAAAAAAAAAAAAAAAAAAAAAAAAAAAAAAAAAAAAAAAAAAAAAAAAAAAAAAAAAAAAAAAAAAAAAAAAAAAAAAAAAAAAAAAAAAAAAAAAAAAAAAAAAAAAAAAAAAAAAAAAAATTTTAAAAATATTTTACAAAATTTTTTTTATATTTAAATATCCTTTTAAAAAAAAAAATACAAAAAAAATTTTTTTTCTTTTTTAATTCTTTATTAATTTTCAAATTTAAAAAAATTTCTTTTATTTAAATAAAAATTTTAATTTTAAAATTTTATTTTTTATAAATTTTAAATTTTTTAAATAACATTAAATTAAAATACAATATCTTAAAATTTTTTTTTAAATTTAAATTCTCAACATTAATATAATCTCAAAAATCGTTGGCAGAAAATATTCATAGAATCATACAGAATTACAAAAAGTAATCTAAGGAGAGAAAGCAGACTCTTGGCTACTTTGAAGAGCGACTAAAGCGGTTGGACGAAGCATGGACTCGTTTCGAATCCAATGACAACCAAATGAGACTGATGAGCCCCATTCCTTCCGACGAAGAGTACTTTAAGGACGATTTCTATACGAAAATGTTGGATCTGGTTTTTAAATTCAGGGAAGAAATTGACTCCTCAATGATAAAGGTAAAGCCAACACCACAAGTAACTCCACTACAAGCTGTAAACCAAAATGTGAACCAAGGTGAGGAACACAAAAGAGGGCTGGGCCCAATCATGCGTCGACAAGGAGCAATGATTTCTTCACTGAGGCGTCTGTTGAACAGTAAAACAAATGAAAAAGCACCAGAACAAGCTGTAGCCGCAATCAACAAGCTATGGCAACAAGTAGAAGATGCAAACTTTTTAATTTGGGGAGAATGCTCTGACCCAAGCAAAGAAGGATTCAATATGGGCACAAATAACCAGATCGAGGAATTGGTGCAGCAAAAGTTGGCGATGCTGTCAAAAAATCGAATGCAAATATTATCGAAAAATAGAAGACAGCCAGAAGTCAAAATGCCGAAAATTTCTATAGACAAGTTTGATGGTGACTATTTAAAATGGCAGACATTTTCAGATCTGTTTGTAAGAATGGTCCACGACCAAGAAAAAGTAGCGGTACAAAAAATGTGGTACTTGAAATCGAACGTGACGGGGGGTGCTGAGAGATTAATAAGACACCTATCATTGACAGAAAACAATTATGAAACTGCTTGGGGTATCCTTCAGGACCGATTTGAAAACAAAAAATTTTGATATCAACATTAATAAACAAAATTTTGATGCAATCAAAACTGACTGCTGACGCAGGTGAGGTCAAGGAATTCCACGACATTATGATAGAAGGTCTGGCGGGCATCAACAACATGGGTATCGACACCTCGCAATGGGATCCATTACTCTCCCAAATCCTTATTCAAAAATTAGACAAACAAGGCCATCTATTGTTCGAGCAATCTCAAAGGGATCCACGAGCTATTCCAACGACGGAAGAGCTGCTCTCCTTCTTGCAAATTCGGCTCCAAACTTTCGAAATCGTAATTGGAAAGCAAAAAGTAAGGCCTTGTACCTCAGCTGCAGCAAGCAAGGTCACACTATGTAAAGTATGCTCCAAGGAGAGACATCCAATTTATTACTGTGGAAAATTCCCCAAAATGAGTGTTGCAGAGCGGCTGAAGTGGACACAATCACAAAAACGCTGTGTTAATTGTTTCAAAAATGATCATCGTGCAAAGGAATACCAGTCTCGGTCTTGCGCTAAATGTTCCAAAAAACACAACACACTATTACATTAAGAAAATTCAGCTAAAGGAAATATTTCAACAAAAATTTCCGAAAAACAATCCAACACAGCATCTACAGCAACATCGTCAGAAATGAAGTCATGCACGGATGAAACACCCGAAATGGCAACAGTAGCGGCTTCAAATCAACCAAAACCCAGCCATAAATACGTCGTGCTAGCCACTGCTAGAGTCATAATTACCGGAATCAATGGACGAAGCTGCGACTTCCGAGCACTGCTAGACGCAAGCTCTCAAATAAACATCGTAACAGAGCGACTGATGAAGAAACTAGCGTTATAATCGGTTGAATCATCGCTATGCATTGAAGGCATTGGCCGAGCCACTCGAAAGGCGAACCAGCGAGTAAATGTACAGCTAAATTCGACACATGGCAAGTTCTCCACCAGAAATGAAGCAGTGGGTCTTGCTAACATAGTGTCACTGCAACCCACGCAAACAATCGATACATCAAAATGGCCAATCCCTCAGAACATTAAGTTTGCAGATCCAAACTTTAATCACACCGACAGAATCGATATATTAATTGGAGCCGAATTCTATCATCAGTTAATGCGACCAGGACAAATCAAATTTAACAACAGTTTGCCGATATTACAAAATACTGCATTAGGATGTGTTGTTACTGGAAAAATAGATGGAGAGCCTAACAAATCAGCCACGTGTGGAGTATTTGTGGATAATGACACTGAAAAGGAAATGAAAAGGAATGAGAGGAAATACATTGTGCAACTACCACGGTGAGAGAATGCATCGGCTTTGGGCGAATCGCATCAAGTTGCCCTTCAGCTTTTTTTTGCACCAGAAAAACGTCTTAGTAAGGGGACAAACATAAGACAAATGTATACTGATTTCTTGACAGAGTACGAAAGACTAGGGTGCTGATTATGTATGGCAACCAAAAAAAGTTGAGTTGCCTCAGAGGCAACCGAACTATTAAGGCAACCGAACTAGAAATTGCGATTACGGATGGCAACTTATTTTGGTTGACTATTGCGTCGCGTTGCCAACTGAAAATCTATTATTTGCGGCAACTAAAAACATATGTTTCAAGAAAGCATCAATATTTTTTGAAATTTGTTGATTTGAAACAGTTTTTTTGAAAAGTTTATGCATCAGGTTCACAAATTACGCGATAAAAAGAAATATATGGAGGTTATTTAGGAGATCTTTTTACTCACTGAAAATTAGAGACCAGGGCGCACAGGAGGATTCGTAATACGTTGAAGGAATTGCAAGAGCCAAGCAGCCGTCACGTTCAAAATCCATTTAAATTGTTTTTAATTCAACTAAGCAATGAGACATCGCGCTATGTACTCGATGAATAAAACGCGACGTGGATAGATAAGGAAATGTCTTTAATATGGTTTTGGAACAAACACCAATATGCATTGTGCTAAAAGGAGAGCAAAATGTTCTAGAGCGACGAATATGTGGAACATAATAGAGGCTTAAAAAATTCTTCGAAACTGGAAACTGGACTTCGGCAAATGTATTCCAAATCTTTCACCGCCCTATATCTGGATGCTGTTACAAAACCTCCTTTAATTTTTGTTAAAATTTTTTTTTTTTTTTGTTATCACCATTTTGTCTTTAATAGATAAAAACTATCAATTATTACAATACTTTTGTATTTAAAAAAAATTTCATTTAACTATGTTCCATTTTACGAACTATTGCACCCCCAGGCAACTGAAAAATGGAAAAGGCAACTGCTAAATAGCAGTTGCCTTGTTTTGAATGTTAAGGCAACCGAACCGAAAAAGCGTTGGCATCCGTAATCGCTACAAAATTTGTTAGGCAACTAACAAGGCAACTTAAAAATCAGCTGCATGTTCTAGTTGCCATACGTAATCGCAATTTGGTTGCCTTGCGCGAAAGGCAACCAAACTAGAAAAAAGTTGCCATACATAATCAGCACCTAGGACACATGAAGGAAGTGGACGTTCAGAACGTTCCGGCACCAAGGTACTTTATACCGCATCATTGCATCCTAAAGCCCGAAAGCATCACAACGAAATTACGTGTTGTTTTCGATGCTTCAGCAAAAACATCAACTGGACTGGCACCTTATGATGTGTTACAAACAGGTCCTACGGTTCAAAGCGAACTAATTTCAATATTACTAAGGTTCCGCATGCACCGTTTTGTGTTCACATCAGACATCGAGAAGATGTATCGGCAGATCCTGGTTCAAGATGCTGACCAAAATCTTGAATTAATTATATGGAGAAAAGCCCCATCAGAAGAAATCAAATATTACCGGCTGACTACAGTGACATATGGCTCAACTTAGGCCCCATACTTGGCAACCAAATGTCTTCATTACTTAGCCAACAAGAACATGGAGAGATATCCACTAGAAGCGACGATACAACATGATGATTTCTATGTCGACGACTCTCTCAGTGGAGCAGATAAACTTAACACAGCATTGGAAGCAAAAACTCAACTGACTGCAAAACTTCGAGAAGCCGGATTCAACTTAAGAAAATGGTGTGCGAATCATCCACAACTCTTAGCTGGAGTAGCTCCAAAGGATCAAGAGATAAGTCTCGATTTCAATTCAGAAGCAAATCCGGCACAAAAGGCCCTGGGAGTAATATGGCTCCCAAAAACTGACCAGCTCTGTGGCAGAGCATACATACAAACAACATCAAGGCCACAAACAAAAAGGTCTGTGTGCTCTGGCCTTGGAAAATTATTTGACCCTCTCGGAATGTTAGGACTGGTACTCGTTAAGGCAAAAATTTTCACACAGCAATTGTGGCAACTAAAACTAGCTTGGGATGACGAGCTACCAGAAAACCTGCAGCATGAGTGGAGGCAGTTTCAAAAAGGCATAATTACATTGAACGACGTGAAAACTCCTCGGCATATTTTCAACCACATCCTAGTTCAATCGGACCATATTCAATTGCACACGTTTGTGGACTCATCCGAACAGGCATACGGCGCTGCAATTTACATCCGGGCATGCACTAAAGATGGAACGATCATAGTCAATCTGCTTTGCGCCATGTCACGAGTTGCTCCAATAAAGAAACAAACCTTGCCACGCCTGGAATTGTGTGCAGCTGTCTAAGGGATTGAATTAACGCAAAGGGTAAGGCGCGATCAAAAAAGGCCAGATATAGCAACCTTTCTGTGGTCCGATTTACAAAAAGTGTTGTCATGGATCAATTTACAATCATCAGCATACTACACCTTCGTTGCAATCCGCGTCAGCAAAATACAACGACTATCCTGTGCAAAGCAGTGGCGACACGTCCCTTCTAAGGAAAATCCGGCCGATATGCTATCACGGGGACTGGCTCCAGAAAAACTGTCCTCCTGCAACATATGGGCTAATCCGAAAAAATGTATACCAAACGTGAAATTTGAAAGTTATCAAAACTGAGTATTTATGTAAATGGAATAATAGGCTTTATATTCAACCTTCAAAATATATGAAGGATCATGTTTTCCGGTGATCCATTTGAGAGCGACAGGGCTTTATCTACACCTACCTCGGTAGTCATAAAAATAGGACCGCAACCACTTATGTGCTTCGTTCTGCAAGAAACATAAAATATATGTAATTGCATACAATGTAAAAAAAGCCTTGGAAAGAAATTCAAAATATATAAATAATGTTCATCAAAGACGGGCACACAGAATGTAACGTCCGCCACAAAATTAAGGGTTTTTTAAATTTAACGGTTTGTATTCATTAATGTTTTTCATTCTAACTAGCTTTGTAAAGGGGTCTAATGGTGAAAAATATTTATATAAAAGAAAATTGTTGTTTCATTTACATATCGCACCCTTGCTACTAAATCGGCACAATTCAAAATTTCGCAGTTCTCGAATATCATTCAATCTCTCTTGAAACTAAGGAGAAATAATATTTTTTCTTAACTTATACTAATCTCAAACGACTGCTGCATCAGTCAATATAAGCTTTAATTCTCTATGTGTTGGGTTTCTTACAGAAAAATTCAATCGTAAATAAAAAAATTTATTAAAAAATTTTGAATTGTGCCGACATATTAGCAAGGGTGCGATATGTTAGATAAGGAGAAAAAATGTAACGTCCGACACGTTACGTCCGCCACACACAAATTTTAAAATTTTTAAATAAACCTTAAAACATATCATCCTTTTTAAATATATTTAAGTACCCTTGAATGTTCCCTTTTCGTTTTCGTTTTGGGTGTTTCCATGGTTACTATGCAAAATTTTCTACAAATCATCGAAATGCATCTTGACTATTAGCCGACTTCCGTTTTTTGTAACGTCCGCCAAAGCACTTTCGGCACAAATATTTTGTTTTCCCAAAAACATTTAAATACAAATTAAATGGCCTTTGAAAGTACTCCCAAAGGACTATTTTAACAGGAGTTTATGAGCAAATATCTCATTCAGAACTCCAACGGGATTGATATTTATATAAAACTAGGCGTACAAATGCAACTTCCGCCACGCAGGATATGCCCATATGGTTTTATGGACCATTATTTCTTCACGAAAACGAATCGAAATGGCCACAGACATCAAAAAGGGATGGGCACCCTGTATCGAATATTGAAAAACAAACAGTAGCCCTGGTCACGGAACAAAACGGGTTAGCTTACATCATACACCAAATAAATCACAGAAATTCATTCGATTTCCTTCAACGAACGGTTGCACACGTATTAATGTTTATCACTGCCGTTAGAAAAACTCAGATCCAGCACACCACTCCATGCCACATCACGCCAACCCCCCTGGAACTTTATACAGCACTTCAAGTCATTGTAAGGGCGGTATAAGGGTCCGAATTCAAAAATGATATCAACAACCTTAAAGCATGTAAAACCGTCAATGCTTCCAGCCAATTAAACGGATATGCACCATTTATAGACAAATATAATCTTTTACGTGTTGGTGGACGTCCTGAAGCTTCAGCACTCGCCTATGATGCCAAATATCCAATGCTGCTGCCTTACAATGATCCAATTGTTAAATTGCTGTATAAAATAAAACATGAAAAACACTCTCACTGTGGACCACAAGCACTACTCAATATCCTAAGACAACAGTTTTGGCCAAACAAAGGTAAAATTACAGTACGCAACACAGTCCACAGTTGTATTCGATGCACCAGAGCTTAACCACATTTGATGACGCAGTTATTGGGAAATCTTTTAGCCGACAGAGTCACGGCATCCAGACCATTTTTGAACACCGGAGTTGACTATTGTGGCCCATTTTGGGTGCATTATAAAATTAGAGGGAAAAGGCCGTACAAGGCGTACCTGGCCGTGTTCTGCTGCTTTGCAACCAAGGCGGTTCATCTCGAGTTGGTCACTGATTTAACGACTGAAGCCTTTATCGGTGCCCTTAAGCGGTTCATCGGCAGACGTGAAAGATGTCAAATCCTCTACAGCGATAATGCCACTAACTTTGTGGGCACAACAAATTAACTTCAGTAACTGGAAACAGCAATCTATTCAAAAAGTGCACAACAGGCCATCATAAGAGCAAGCAGTAATCATGGCATAGAGTTTAAATTTATTCCGCCAAAGGCACCACATTTTGGAGGCTTGTGGGGGGCCGCAGTTAAATCAGCAAAGCACCTTCTCCTAAAGGGCATGGCAAGTGTATCATTCACCTATGAAGAGTTTGAAACTGTGATAATTGAGATCGATGCCATACTTAACTCCAGACCACTAACACCGATGTCCACAAACCCAAACGATATGACTGCTCTGACCCCTGGTCACTTCTTAATTGGCTAAGCATTAACCACTCAAGTAAACCCACATGTAGCACCGATAACAACTACTTTAGCAGCCAGATGGCGACTGGTGACAAATATCAAGGAAAAATTTTGGAGGCGTTGGTCTCAGAATAATTTAAATGAACTCCAGTTCCGTCACAAATGGCGAGTCCAGAGCCAAAACATTAAGGAGGGCGACATGGTTATCATAAAAGACGACAACGCCCCAAAAATGAAATGGCCAATAGGACGGGTGATCCAACTCTACAAGAGTAATGATAATTTGGTCCGAGTGGTTCACATCAAGACGACCAACGGAACTTGTAAACGACCTCTTCATAGACTTGCTCCACTATTTACCGAAAACAACTACGTGGCTCCACGCAAAAGGCCACTAGAAGAATCCGACTCACCCAAACGTCGCTCAATCTCTCACAATTCCATAATCACTACAATTCTGGTATCCCTTCTGCTACTTCCATTAGCCTTTGCAACTCCGGTAAAGATAACACGATTTGATAAAAATCCTGGAATATTCTTCGAAGGCATTGGCACTGCCAAATTAATCACCGGAAGTTGGAGGAATATCATTGTTTACTATGATCTCAATCCAATTTGGGCAAGAAACATAACATTGGAAGAAGGAATTGCAACGCTTACAAAAATTTGCGATAGCACCGTAGATATTTCATGTCATTCACTCATACAGCACCTCAAACAATCTAGCAACGAGCTCCTTCAAGCAGAAGATCTGATAGCCTCAGTTCGACCTCGAAGACCTCAAAAAAAATTAGCGACTTTAAACAAAATGAAGTGTTCTTGAGAGACTTGATAAAAAATCAAACAGCTGTCGTAGATGCAACTATCAATATTCTCAAAGATGATGCATCTAGCACCAAGCAACATATCGCTCACTTCGAAGAAGCCTTTACGCAAGAGCTGAACGAGATAGACCACAGCAGAGCCCAGTTGCGGCGTTCACAGCAGATAATAGAACTAACGGTTCAATAAAGTATGCTGGCTTCAGACGGTTACAGAATTCAGACAGAACTCATAAATGCACTTACTCATTCCACCCCCGGAAACATTAGCCCAACAATTCTTACAGTTCAACAATTAAGAAGAGAAATCAGCAACATCAAGTGACACCTTCCGTACGGCCACAAACTTCCCTTTGACGATCAGGATCTCTTATATCTGTATAAAGTTATGCGCATCAAGGGAGCCGTAACAAAGGCTCACATTATTTTCGAAATTGAAGTACCACTCATCAATCATCAAATCTTCGAAATGTTTGCTCTCATTCCAATACCAGTATATATGAATAAAACTATGCTCCTGCTTAATCCGAGAGCAGAGGTTTTGGCCGTCAGTAATCATCGAGATCAATACATAGTCCTAACCACAGCTGATCAACACAATTACATAACGACAATCGATGACACATAGTCCAAATATCCAAGCAATGATCGGAAAAAATGCTGGCAGCTACTCATGCGAGATTGCGCTTTTTAATAACAAAACGTCCCCTAACTGCAAGGTGGAGCGACTTGATAATACTATTTCACTCATACCAACACATCAACCAAATCAATGGATCTTTGCCACTAATACCTCAAGGAAACTTACAGCTGTATGTGGCGATGATGTTCAAGAAATCACGATAATGTCGTCAGGTATGCTATCTGTACAGCCGAATTGCATATTAAAGAGTGGTTTTCTGACCATCCAAGGCCACGAAGTAACTTCAACCACAGTGCATACTGCTTTCCCATCATTTGGTAATTTACCGTCTGTCAGTGAACCTGTAGAACTAAAAAGAGTATTTAATCTGGATCCTAATCACCTCAACAACAAATTAGAACAGCTCACCAAATTCCAGCAACAGCTGCAGCACAACATTCAATTGCCATCAGAGCGTCATCTTTCCGTCGGTCATAAAGTTGTGAGCTATTCTGCGCTCCCTCTCATACTGCTTGGAGCTCTAATTTTCGTTATGTTCCGTATTAAAAAGCATTGTCAGTAGAAACGACTCACAATCGAAATTCCACCACAACCCTCTCCACGCCGTACAAACAATGTCGTTGAAGTCGAAGCCCACTAAAGATGTTGAGCAATAAAAACTATCGCTCAACCGAGGGGCAGAATGTTTAGTTTTGTACGAAAGAATAACAAAAGTGAGTGAAAAAACAATAAAACCTATTTGTAAGCATTTATGCATTCAAGGCAAAAAGTTGAATTCAAAAGATATCATATTTCGTTTAGCTCATACATAACCAATATATTTATGCATAATATTCGATTTAATTAAATAAACAAAATATTGGTCATAAGAATAGCATACTAAGCAATAAAATTGTATAAAAGAATTGCAAATGATCAATAAAAATAAGTCAAATTCTAAACTCTTGACTGATCAATTTACTTAAGCGTTCATATTGACTTCGAGTATCAACAGTTCATGTGCTGTCTGATCGGACGGTAATTTGATTAAGCTCCCCTTTTCTAAACTTAAACACACGATTTGGTTTCGATTGGGACAAAATTTGTTCGCAAAATAGCCAAAATTTGGTCAGTCACCATATCGTGTATTCAGCCCTTTACTAATTTTTCTGGAGCTACAAGATAATACTTAACTTGTGCTCTTTCTGGAGCAACATAATACTAATCTTTTTGTTGCTCCTTCAGGAGCTACAAAATATTTATCCATTAGTAATTTTTCTGGAGCTACAAAATATTACACTATTTGTGCCCTTTCAGGAGCGTCAAAATTTTAATCAACTTGTATTCTTTCAGGAGCTAGAAAATATTACTCTATTTTTGCGAATTCAGGGGATTCAAATGATTACTCACTATTTGCTATTACAGTACAAAATACATGAGGCTCGGAAATTTGAGGAGTAATCCATTGCTCCAAAAGGAGTAATCCAAGATTAATCTTTGAGTAATCCTTTTTTTGACTGGGAATTTAAGATTATAAAACGCATAAGTAAGTTAAATAAAAACCGTGTTGAAAGACTCGAACAATTCGATAACTCAACCAGTGCTGGTTTTATTCAGTTCGAATTTCCAAGAGTTCACTGTATTGCATATGGTCTTTATTTACAAATTCACCGTTTAATAAAACCGATCTTTGTTATTGTTAACATTTAGGGGAAAAGACTTTCGGAAATAGAAAAGTTTTTTCTGCGAATAGAAAACGTAATTTGCAAACATATCGCTTGACAAATTCGTATAAACTTGAAAATGAAACACGCCCAATCTTTGCAAAATCATCCGAAAGCGAATCGAAAGCGAAAGTCAGCACGA
>CM035806.1:88917770-88935558 GCA_020466095.1 Chlorops oryzae
TTGCAACGTAACGGAGAGACAAACTCTTTCCTCCTCGACATCAATCGTCTGTCTCACTCGCACACCCGTGTGTCGTTTGGTGGTGGTTTTTGTGCACAGCCGATAGTGCAAAACAACAAACACATAGCAGAATTTGGTTTTCTCGTTGCTTTTGTTTTCTGGACACGCAGCGAAACCGTGTCTTGACTTTGGTTTTTTCATCGAAATTTCATACGAATTCAAGGCCAGTAGACAGCGAGCCAGACCATCTGCATAAACGCATAGGGCATACGTGCATTGTGTTGCGTAGGTCAGTTCTACCGCTGTGCGTTGCATCGAACTTCGAACATAGAAGTTGACCGCGTATTGCCTGTTCGAGCGAACGTGGGTGAACTCAATTAGAACACACGGCCTCATACATACGAGCCGTCGCACAGTGTGCCGAGTGCGGCCAAAAATAGTAAAAATAAAAGTGCAGATTTTAAATAATTTTTTTTTATGGATTCTTAAAGAATACATTGAATTAGAAATTCCCAAATTTTCTTGCCGATATCTTTAGTTTTGCGATCACAACACGCCTTTGAAGTTGTCTTATGCAAAATGTGAACTTTTGTTGTTTTGCACAATTATTGCATATGCGCGGGTTCAAATCGAATAAAGAGTAAGTATACAACTATAAATACCCAAGTATCATATATCAAATTGAAGTGTAGCTTATTTACAATCATAAAAAAGTATTCGTGTGTATAAATTATTATTATATACAAAATATTATTACTGTTAAAAAAATATGTGAAATACTGAAAAATTGAACATTTCACAGAATTTCAAAATTGAAAAAAAAAATTATGCGAAATTGACCTCTCTAATTTTTTTATATGTTATTAAGTAATAGGCGCTTATTATAAAAAAAAGTTAAAATTTAACAAATTTGTTGCGATTTCGGATTTATGTTCCATGTTATGGAGCACTAAAATTAGGTTATAAAATTATTAATTGCACATACAAACAAATACCAGGAAATTTTGCAAATAAGTTTATACAAAATATATAATGTATGAAAGAAAAAACCCTAAAATTTAATAATTTATATTGTTTTTGTTAATGTTTCTATTGAACAATGTAAAAATATGCATGTGAAATAGGTAAAAATATTGGGAAAATGCAAAAACTTTACAAATTTCAAAAGATTTTTAAAAAATTAAAAAAAAAAATGACCTCCTCAAATTTTTGATATTTTATTGCCTATTATATCTTCTAAAAATAAAAAAAAAACAAGTAAAGAAGTTTACATCGGCTAAGCCGATTGCACACATACCTTTTCCTCAGCCTGAAATATGTTAAAACATTACCTTAACAAAAATTCCTGCCGTTTTCGTTGTTCTAGCTTGGATATCTATTTATACCTTATCTGTACTTCGATTTAGCTTCTAAAACTCGAGATTATTATTAAGCACAAAATTTTCGCGGATGGTGGTCATGGTCAAATTTTAACCGTTAGAGGACATTATGTCTAGCTGCGAAAACCTCAATTCAAAATAGTGAAAATCAAATTTTTGCGAATTTCGCGAATGGTGATCATGGTCAAATTTTAACCGTTAGAGGACATTTTGTCTAGCTGCGAAAACCTCAATTCAAAATAGTGAAAATAAAATTTTTGCGAATTTCGCGAATGGTGGTCATGGTCAAATTTTAACCGTTAGAGGACATTTTGTCTAGCTGCGAAAACCTCAATTCAAAATAGTGAAAATAAAATTTTTGCGAATTTCGCGAATGGTGGTCATGGTCAAATTTTAACCGTTAGAGGACATTTTGTCTAGCTGCGAAAACCTCAATTCAAAATAGTGAAAATAAATTTTTTGCGAATTTCGCGAATGGTGGTCATGGTCAAAATTTAACCGTAAGAGGACATTTTTTCTAGCTGCGAAAACCTCAATTCAAAATAGTGAAAATTAAATTTTTGCGAATTTCGCGAATGGTGGTCATGGTCAAAATTTAACCGTTAGAGGACATTTTGTCTAGCTGCGAAAACCTCAATTCAAAATAGTGAAAATCAAATTTTTGCGAATTTCGCGGATGGTGGTCTTGATCAAATTTTAACCCTTAGAGGACATTTTGTTTAGCTGCGAAATACTCAATTAAAAATAGTGAAAATCAGGTTTTCGCGAATTTCGCGGATGGTGGTCTTGATCAAATTTTAACCCTTAGAGGACATTTTGTTTAACTGCGAAATACTCAATTCAAACTAGTGAAAATCAAATTTTCGCGAATTTCGCGGATGGTGGTCTTGATCAAATTTTAACCCTTAGAGGAAATTTAGTTTAGCTGCGAAATACTCAATTAAAAATAGTGAAAATCAGGTTTTCGCGAATTTCGCGGATGGTGGTCTTAATCAAATTGTAACCCTTAGAGGACATTTTGTTTAGCTGCGAAATACTCAATTCAAAATAGTGAAAATCAACTTTTGCGAATTTCGCGAAATGTGGTCATGGTCAAAATTTATCCATAATGGACGACTTTATTTGGCGGCAAAATACACAATCAGAAGAAGCAAAAAAATAATTTTTGTATTCAGATATGAGAATAAGAGAAAGAGTGTTTTTTTCTATTGTGTAGGATGATGACCATAGTTATAGCGATGTCGCAATTTTTTTTCAGCGAAAGCTTAAGTCTACATAGTAGCTATACACTCACCAAATTTCAATAAGCTGGGATGTATAGTAAAAAAGTTATCCAGGAAAAACGTTAAAAATCGTGATTTTTGAAACTTCTGAACCATTTCCCACGACCCAAGAAGGGACTACGAAAAAATGCAGTTTTTCGGACATTTACCTGGTTGAAGTCCATGCCAAATTTCAATATGATATCTTTCATGGCTTAGGAGTAAACTACGAAAAACTAAAGTGTGACCGACAGACAGACAGACAGACAGACAGACAGACAGACAGACAGACAGACAGACAGACAGACAGACAGACAGACAGACATGGCTAGATCGATTCCTCTTGTCACCCTGATCAAGAATATATATATATGTCTATATCTACCGCGACTCCTTTGGTATGTTACATACACCGTGCCAAACTTAATATACCCTTTCCTTCGGAAAAGGTATAATTATATTAAAATTCGTTGCGATTTCGGAGTTATACAAGTTTTTGTAAAGGTCCAAAATACAGGCGGAAATGCACTAATTACCAACAATTGAACACAGTTCGAAAGCGTATATTCAAACACAACGGCTAAAATGTTGAAGTTTAACTTATTTAACATTATTAGTTATAATTTAAGGTGGTTGTCAACACTAAATATAATTAAGTATTTAGCAATATATAAACTATAGCAGAATATGGTATAAAAACAAAACGCAAAAAGAGTAAAATTTGTAGTCTATTCAGATCTGAGTTGGGCTTGATTGTGGATAAAGTCATAACAGGATATGGAACCTCAAATGACGGAAATACAGCAAGAAAATTTTTTAATAACGCTGAAATTTCTTCCAAAATTACAGATATTGATATTAATTTAATAAAAAATTTCGCTTCAATTTTAAAAGTGTTGTCATGTGGTGCAGCTATAAATATTGAAACATTTAGTATTTTGCTAAACAATACATATAGTTTGTATATCACACTGTATGACTGGTACTATATGCCAGTTACAGTGCATAAAGTTCTGTGTCATGGCATTGACATTATAAAGCATTTTCCCCTCCCAATCGGTATGCTGTCGGAAGATGCACTAGAGGCTCGGCATAAGGAATTCAGATATGCTAGATTGCAAAAAGCCCGTAAATGTTCTAGAGAGGCAGCTAACAGAGACGTTTTAAAAAATTTACTGTTGTCTTCGGAGCCACTTATTTCAAAATATAGAAAATTGAAGCAAAAAGGAAAGATCTCCAATGAAGAAATTAAAGCATATATTTTGGTAGAACAAAAAGATGAAACGGATTCGGATTCTTCTTTAGAAATAGATTTGGAAGACTTTTTATCGGAAGATTCTAACTGCAGCTCTTCAGATGATTAAATCTTAGAATAAATTTAAATAAAATTGTATATGTATACATAGCTGCACTTAAAACAGCATAAGTAAAAATTTAATATCTCTTAAAAAAAAACCAATAGAATAAACTCAACTCAATTACCTTTCAAATAATACTTTGTTCTTTAATTTAGATGATATATGCATTATAACTACAAGTTTTGTATGGCTTAATAAGCTATATATCTTTTTACTACACCTTATATGAACGTTAAAAACGCAAAGAAATTTAATTGTTAGTTATTCCTTTGAAATTTATCAAATAAAAAAGCTCTACAATTCAAGAATAACGTAAGCGTCAGTATCAAATATATGGGATTTATACATTGAAATTCACTGTTTTTTCCACCTCGCTTTTTTTTCTTTGACAAGGCTGGGCTGGTCTTTTTAAATTTTTCTATTGAAAACATGTTTGAATTTTACAATTAAATTGAAATTCATCAATTTTTATAAAAGTTTTATACGATTTTTAGGGGGTTCATTACCCCTGTATCTCCCAACTTTGAGTGGGCGTGGCACAAAAAGTGGGCGTGGCAGCCCACCCAAGTTAAATTTTTCCAGTTTTAGAGCATGAATTTAAGCTCTGCTCCAAATTTCAAGTCTGTAGGACTAAAATTGCGGAATTTGGTTCCCCCCTTTACATGGGGGGTGGGGGTTGGGGTGGTCGGATTTTTAAAATTTTTTCGGAATTTCTTAATTTTATAAAAATAAACCTCCATGCCAAATTTCATTGCTCTACGACAACTCCTTCTATTTTTGGCCAAGCAATGTATGGAGTCGGCACACTGTGCGTCGCTCTGCCTGCGCTCTGCCTGCTCGCTGTTTTTGATTTACGTGCATCACATCGACTTTGCGAATTGGTTAAAAAACTTGAATTTCTAACAAATCAATTGAATTTGACCTATATTTTCTTACTGGAATTTTTTAAATAATTTGGAATTTTCTAACATTGTCTTGTGGAGGTGTTGCGAAGCGCAGGAATCATTGAGGATTCGCTGCCACGGTTGCATATATTTTCTCCAGTTTGTTTATTTCTTTATCACGGCTGACTTGAAGGTGCTCAGACGACATCGATCATCACCGTGCCCTACGACCGGTCTCTTCCGCACCCGACAAAGCCTTGTACATCCAGATTGCCGTCGATAATTTTGCGTTTGGTAAAATTAAATTCAAGCGTGGGCGAGTATATTCGTTAATTTTGCTGAAATATTATTAAATATTTTTTCGTTTTTTCACTCCGCGTTGCTTGAGCTCTGTGTTAACGTTTCATGTTCGCTTCCAAAATGGCTTTCAATTTACAATTCAATGATGCGGCGGAGCAGCTAAAGAGCTGCCGCGATGTGATTATGCGCTCCAATCCCTTGAATCAAACCGAGTCGCTTATCGAAGTTAAAATTGAGGAAACTGACTCTTGTTGGCAACGTGTTCAAGAGACTTACAGCCGCGCTCTCGCTTATGACGAATGGACTGCTGAGGTTGCCGCCAGTGCTCTAGTTACTTATAATGAACGTCGCGATCTCCATGTTACTGCTCGAGCGCAGCTGAAGGATATGTTACGGATGCATTCCCACGCACATCAACCATTATCCAGCGCACGGGTGCCTCCCCAATATGCTGAGATGCCGCCAGAAGTTAATTTTATTCGAGTGCCCCCTTGTGACGTCGCGAATTTTTGCGGAGGGTACAATGAGTGGCCAACGTTTCGTGATATGTTCACAGCCTTATACATCAAAAATCCAAGGTTGCCACCCGTACAAAAGCTCTTCTCTCTACAAAACGACAGGCACCGCAGCTGCGATTGTTAAAGGATATCCATTATGCGGCTCGAATTTTATTCATGCCTGGGAGGCTCTCAAGACGCGCTACGAGAACAAGCGCATTTTAATCGATCATCAATTAAAAACCTTGTTCGATCTGCCGCCTATTGAAAACGAAACGAGCGAGGGAATTTTGAAAATACAAACGACGGTCAAGGGTGTTATCACCCTGATGAAAAAGCCAAGGAGCTGTCGATTTGTTTGATGCCATGCTCGTCCATATTTGCTGCAGCCGTCTGCCAGCCTCTACGATCGCACATTGGGAGCAGTCGCTTTCATCGCATCGAGAGCTGCCGACTTGGAAACAAGATGAACGAATTTCTCAGCAATCGTTATGAGGTCGTTGAACGCCTTTCGAGCTTCACGGAAGTAAAATCGCCGGTTCTATCAGCAAACCAGCCAACTTCATCGACCTACGCGTTCCACACACAAGAGCAAATACCAGGATCGTGTTCCTTTTGCAATGGAAATCAAGTTCTACGCCAATGCTCTCAATTTTTGAAGATGCCAGTCGCGGAACGTTTTCAAATCATCACAGAACCAAAGCGTTGCTTCAATTGTCTCGCTACCAGTCACCAACGATCCAATTGCACCAGACAACACGACTGTGCGAAGTGCCAACAACGACATCACACTTTGTTGCATATTTCGAGCGCGGCTGCAACACTGAACAACAAAGTCTCTACCCCCCCATTGACATATCCCCCGGAGATGGGCCAGTTTCCGACGAGCCAACCGCCGCATTTTTGTGCGCAATCAGAGGCTTCGAGCTCCGTGAGCATCCCCTCCCCGTCACAGGCACACGCACACGTCTCCATCAGCCAGACTCAGGCGCTTTTGCCAACGGTTCGGGCGCTTTTAGATCAAGGTTCGCAGAGAAAATTTCTTACTGATCGACTGCAGCTGCATTTTAATTTGCCAACGACCCCTAAAATATGCAACTTATCAGTCATGGGTGGACAATGCACCCAAATCGCTAAAAAGAAGTGCACCATCACGCTCGCATCGCCTCGTTCTATGTTCGAGGATGAAATTGACGCCGTGATGTTGCCAAAATTTACCAATTGGCTTCCGGCCAAAAGGTTCTCCAATTCGGATCCCCACGAAATCTCATCTTTTGAGGTCGCCGATCCCTGTTTTATGAGTCTATCCCGCATCGATATGGTCATTGGGTCGGATATCATGCTGAAGTCGTTGCGGTCGGGCATCAAGATGAACATCGGTAGGGGCCTAATTGCCCAAAATTCAGTATTCGGATGGTATTTGAGTGGGTCAATCGCCAGCAAATCCATCGAAGCGTTAACGAAGCAAATCTCCTCCGTAGACCACCAGGAGTCACTTCACGAGTCACTCAAATCATTTGGAGGACAAGAGGATATTTCAACCTCTCTTCGCCCTCTTCCAGAGGACATCTACTGCAAAGAACTTTATGCTCCAATCACATCTACAAATTTGGATGGCTCGTCGCCAATTGGGGCGCTGACGCTATACAGGAGCTTGGAAAAAAGGCTCGCTCTGCGGCCACCACGAGAAAATGGTCCCCGTTCGTTTGGTCTTCCCCACCATGCAATGATGAAGCCTGAGAATATATCCACGAAGGTACGAGCCGTTTTCAACGCTTGGCAGACTACCTCTTCCTCCTTATCGCTGAACGATGTGCTTCATGTTGGATCGGTGCTGCAGATCGGTTTGGTTATTCTTTTGCTAAACATCGACTCGTCATACATACTCGGTGGTAAAGAATGCAAATATGAATCTGCCAGTAGATGGCTGACTCCGACCATCACCCGGCAATTCGATCCTGGCGGAGCTTTGGATTACCGAGATACGAGCCAAAGTTATAGACTTTGGCCACCTGATGCGCTCCGCGTATCACCAAAGAGGTTCCGACACGAGTTGTCCACCTTATACCGCCGCTCCGTCTCGGGATGCCCCCTTGCCTCTGTCTGCGCCAGCCGTGCCCCCATTCGAGTCATCGGTTGCGTAGCGCAAGGCGGCAGTATGCTGGTTTTTCTCCGTAGCCACTTTGAAGCCGGGGCTTTAAAGAACGGCAAAATAACCAATCTGATTGAGTACCTTTTTCGCGTTCGACTGCGCTAACCGGCAGCGCTGCCTGGGAGCACTGCGCGCTGCCCTCTTCACAAACGTTAAAATTAAAAGAAAAAATCCAAACTTAAAAAGTAAATAAAAATCAAAAGGTAAATTGAAATAATTAAAACTCAAAAAAGAAAGCATGAAATTGGAGTTAAAATCAAAAACAAAACCAAAATAATAATTGAATTAATAAACAAAATAAAAAACTTTAATTTTTTCTTAAACATTAAAACTAAACCCGAACTATCGTCGCGCAAACCGACATATAAATCGACGTACCCGGCATCCCCCAGGGTCAGCAGCGGAGTACCAGGTACGTCCTCTTTAGTCTGAAAAAATAAATACTTAGGCTCGATATTACAGTGTATACTTAAGTTAAGGAAGCTTGAAGCCTTAAGAACACATTTAGTGTCAAGCGGTTTAACAGTCAATTTTTATTCAAAACTCACGAAAATTGTTTTCGGCAGACAACATTTGAAAAAAACCTATATTTATTGTTTATACTTTTTTAAAATTCGTAAAATTAGTGAAATTCCTTCATTAAATTAATTTGAAAACTTATTTAAGGAGCACTTAAAATTTGTACTGTTTAAATGCTTTACAGACTTAAGCTTCACTTAAGTGCTAAGGAGAACTTAAGTATGCACTGTAATTTCGGGCATTCATTTTTGAAAGAAACTTTTTATTTTCGGCAAAAAAAACAAAATTTTAAATGACTTTAGTACGATTTGGAGTTCCAGACTATCCTAAAAGATTCTCAAAAATATTAGGCTACCATATTCATGGCTACTCATATATTTTTGTATGCAAGAGGCATATTATAAAAAAAAAAAAATATATAACGATATTTGTGGTAGGGAAAAACGTAAAGAATTGTGGGGATTTTGGTTTAGTTTGTAGGGAATTTTTCGTTTGCGTGTGGCAGCATTGCCTGTTTGTTTACTTTGGTTTTTTCAGAGTTTGACAATAGTGTTGCAGCATTTCTTTGATACATATCGAAAAACACAGAGTTGCATTCAGTTTGTTCCGGATTTCTCTTGGGATTTCGTTGAAATCCAATTTCTGAGCGGATTTCGTTTGACATTCATTTGTATGGGAAATCCGCTAGATTTCGACTGGATATCGGCTGAAATCCTCAAAATTGCCGAAATCCCCGGAATTTGATGCCGTCTGAATGCCATATTAGGATGAAATTTAAATAAATCAAACAAAATTCAGATTCATTATCACGATTTTAAAGTTATGATACAAAAAATAATTATTTTTGTCTTAGATTGAAATGCAGCCCCACTTAAAAAGAAAATAAGTGTAAAATCCAGGGGTCTCACTGATTATACCCGACTAAAGATGGGCGGGACGTGAAATATTTTTAAGCCTGCGGGATGGGCGGGGTGGAACGAATTTAAAAAGTTGCGAAATGGGCGGGATTTTAGCGTGATCCCGAAATTTCCGGGCCCTCCAAAATTCCCGCGGGTCCCGAAAGATATATCTGCGCCTACTCTTCATAATTTTAGGTTTGCGCGGTAAAAGTAAGAACTGCTGCTGTTATTCGGCGGGCTATGAGTAAAAGCAACACATTAACACAAAGGGTTATTTCGGGCGAAACAGCAAAATTGGTCAGTGTTAAACATAAATCGACTTTGTGTGCTTTTAGACACGATGATTTGTGGCGTATACGCGACACATTTGTTTTTTATTAAAGTTGTTTTTCTGTTTGCTTCTTTTTACATTTCGGTCTACCTTAACCTTAACGATTCACCTTTTTTAAGTGAAATCAAAAGAAAACAAGTGAAAGTGTTATAGTTAGGCGAGGCTGACAATAAAATACCAGACACATACACACATGTTTAAATAATTTTTAAACCACGCCCAAAAAACAGGACCACAAAGAAAGAATATTCAACAGGTTTCTAAGGCCATAAGGGGCCCATATACCGAATTTTCTTAATTTTTTTATGAAAACCGCCCCTTTGCCGTGCCCACTTTTCCCATTTTTTTTTTTTTTAATTCTACTCAAAAGCTTAAATATACGCTCAAATTCTAGGTTTTGATCAAATTTTTCAAAAAAGTCAAATTTTGGGGCAGTTTTGGGATTTTTGTGACAGACCTTAGTACTGGCGGTACCCTTATTAATGGACTGGTCAAGAAAATTTTTGGGCAGGATAATTATGGCTACAAAAAAAGCAAACGTGCCAACTTTCGTTTACGTCCCATTTGAGTTTCGGGTGTAGGAAACAATTTTCGAAAAACGTCCTTCTGCCACACCCACTTTTCCAATTTTTGGAAATTATATTACTTCCCAAACATGTTCAAATTTCAAATTTCATCAAAATATTTTGAAAAAATTATATTTGAGAGCAGTCTTTATGATTTTCATAACTGAACCTAGTACTTAAGGTATCCCTAAAAATGGTCCGATCGGGTCCATTCTCGAGCTTGTTGGTTCTTATGTCCCCGTTAGCACGAATATCAAATTTTGTCAAAATATCTCAACTCCTTCGATAAAAAAACTGTATACTTACAGACAGACGGACAGACATGTGTTAATCGAATCTCCTGGTGACGCTGTTCATTTGTATATATATTTATTTTATAGTCTATCTCGACTGGTTCTGCGTGTTACACACAGCCACACAAACGCAACATACCCCCGACACAGAGTGTGTCGGATATAAAAAGTAAAACAAAGAGCCTCACAAATGAAACAGTTTTTGCAAACAAATACGTGACTGATTGTGCTTGGATATCTAGCTACACCTTATCTTTGCTTCGATTTAGCTTCCCAAACTCGAAATTATTATTAAGTACAAACTTTTTGCATGGTCAAATTTTAACCGTAAGAGGACATTATATCTAGCTGCGAAATATTCAATTCGAAAAATTCAAAAAAAATGTTTGCGAGTGTCGCGAATGATGGTCGGGGTCAAATTTAAACCATGAGAGGACATTATATCTAGCTGCGAAAAACTCAACTCAAAATAATGAAAATCAAAATTTTGCAAAATCCACGAATTACGGTCATGGTCAAGATTTAATCAGAAGTGACGACTTTATTTGGCAGCTAAATTCACAATCAGAAGAAGCAAAAACGTCCGTTTTGTATACGGATATGAGAATAAGAGAAAGAGTGTTTTGTTCTAATATATGTGATGATGACCATAGTAGTAGCGATGTCTCAATTTTTTTCAGCCAAAGCTTAAGTCTACATAGTAGCTATACCCACACCAAATTTCAATAGGCTGGGATGTATAGTAAAAAAGTTAACCACGAAAAACGTTAAAAATCGTGATTTTTGAAATTTCTAAACCACTTCCAACGACCCAACAAGGGACTAGGAAAAAATTTGTATGCAGTTTTTTGGACATTAACGAAGTTCAAGTCCACGCCAAATTTTAATATGATATCTTTCATAGCTTAGGAGTAAATTACGAAAAACTTAAGCGTGACCGACAGAAAGACAGAAATGGCAGGATCGACTCCTCTCGTCACCCTGATCAAGAATAGATATGTATATATCTATATCTATCGCGACTCCTTTGGTCTGTTATATACTCCGCGCTAAGCTTAATATACCCTTTCCTTCGTAAAAAGGTATAAAAAAATATTCGAAATTTTAATCTAATGGCCAGAAACGTAAAAAATCGTTACAGAATCAGGTACGAACGGTTTTTCCTCGTTTCCCGCGGTCACCTCTCACTCATTAACAAACAAAAAATAATTTAGAAAAGTCGGCAAAAAATTGGCATATCTGAAAGCACACTTTCCTAACAATTGATTTTTTGATGCTTTTAGGGGTATGCCCTTTAACGGGTGTTTACCTAGAAAACTAGTTAATAAGAAGGCTTATGTGGTTTCCAGACTATTGCGTTAAACTGAATTTAGTACCTTAAGTAGAATTTAGTTGTGAGTTTAAACTGAGTTTAGGGTATTAAAATTCAGAAATAAACTTATGAGAATTCGTTGCTACAACCCTTACATTTCACTACCTTTTTTGACAACGATGAAATTACCTGTTTGCTTCTTTTTTCAAATCGTTAGAGGTGAAATGAATTTTCGTTTGTTTTAATAATGAAAATAAATAAAATATCTTTCTCCCCAATTAATCTTGTCTGCGCCCGGATTCAAACCTCAGCCTTTCGGGTTTCAAGGCGGAGGCCTATCAACTACACCACGATATCTTTTCGATCAATCAAAGCAAACATCTAATTTAAGTTCGAACAGGCGTGTGAGCTCGCAAACTCAGAATTTACAGTCTGCAAGGGTATTTTCTAAATTCAACTTAAGGAGCTAAATTCAGATATTAAGTTGACAGTCTGGAAGTCATTTTAGAAAGTAATGAACTAAGTTTTGTATGAAAAAAATTACTTTCTTACGCTATTTCGAGCTTTTCACGTTTACGGAAAGACCGCTTTTTAAGGTCGAGATTTGTACTGTAAGACATTTTGGAAGTGAATAAGTTTTTTGGAGTGTGATGCAAGGCAAAAAGAGATAACATCTTCTATATATCATACCAAATTTTGGTGAGGGAGGTGAAGTCAAAGCAAGTTGAGGAGTAAGATCTGACTGATTTCTTTAATCATAATGTTTCGTTTTTATGCTTTTTTGGGTGTTTACAAAAATGCTTAAATACAGGTTTCTTAAACCAAATCACTTACGTCTGCAATATTCAAAGCAAGGGATATTAGACAATAAATGTGTACTGGGGACAGAAGGGTTAAACAAAAATAAAATAATGCGTCATCGATCGAACGATCAAAGTAGTCCATTTCAATTGTTCTACGTATTTCGCTCTCCTTTTTGTCCCTTACTTAAATAAAAAAAAAACAAGTAAGAAAGCTAAAGTCGGTCACGCCCGACTTTGAAATACCCAGCGTCCCGACATTATGAGCGCACTATGATTTGCTTCTCTATTTGTGGGCGTGGCAGTGGGAGGGCCACATAAATTATTTCCCTAGACCGTTCAATGGCCTTGGTGAACCTATGTTGCGAATTCGAAGCTTCTACGCCTTTTACTTCGGAAGTTACGAACAATCTTCATTTGTGGGCGTGGCAGTGGGCGGGCCGCATAAAATTTTTCCCACACCTTTCATTCGCCTTGGTGATTTTGTTAAAGCTCGGTTAAGGACATCATTTCTTCTTTCTGATGACATCATATTTTGGTAAATGTAACTAGCCTCTGCCAGTAAAAGGAGTTGTGACGGGTCTTATTCTGCCTTCTCTTCGCGACAGAACGCCGGTTTGTTTCTCAGGATACAGATAACCGCATGTTTTTCCAGTTTGATTAGTTTTTTGTGACTTAAAGAGAAACTAGTTAAAACGGTTACACATTGTGGAATCTGAAGCTACACTCCCCATGAAAAAAAAAAAAAAAAAAAAAAAAAAAAGAGAGAAGAGATGATTATATAAAAAAAAAGGACACGTAAGCCCAGTTCTGCAATAAGGGACAGTGTTGATTGACGTCTGCCTGTAACGAGCTTACATTTTCCTATCGAATATCGTCGTCGTCGACCCGACTTCTCCAAATGATATTTATTTCTTAAAATTATCTATATTACTCCGTATTATATATTGTTGTTCCACAATTTCATCTAGCTTCAAAAGAATTCAGCAAGAAAAAAAAATTTGTTATTGTTTGTTATTATTATTTATTATTATTATATAAAAATGTTATTTAGATAGAACGTTATGAAGGGTACGCGTAGTAAGGCTAGAGGTCTCTCGGAGAGTTTAAATCATTCCCAAGGAAGAGGTCAAATATCTGCAGCTAGCTCGCCCGGTCAATTCTATAAGGACCCAAATTTTGTACCCGCTAGACGGTTAGTAACTCACTCGCCTCCAGGAATTAACACCAGGCCTACTTGTTCAGGATCAATTTTAGGTTCGGCCAGCTCCGATCCAAATTTGTTAGGATTTGAGCAAATTCAAGGCGCACTTACCGGCAATTCTGAAACCGGACATATCATACCTAACATTTCCACGGATATCAATCGCGGTCAAATTCCGATAATGGAAAACGCCCCAAATGAAGTCCCGGCCAGAGAGGAAAACACTCTACTTCTGCGTATTCAAGAGATGATTATAGCTTCTCAAAGCGAACTCCGAGCGGAATTAGCTTCAATTAAAGAGCAGGTTGCACACCCACCTCAGGCGGCACACTCAGTTTCAACCAATACGGTCTCCAATGAGTCCGTTTCCCCAAATTTGCCAAGCCATAACTCCCCAAGGATTGACTTAGAAAAGTGGAAAGTCACCTTCGATGGTACCAGCAGCGTCTCGGATTTTCTTTTTAAAATAGACACTCTCAGTAGGCGAACTCAATGCAGTGAGGACTATTTACTCTCTAATTTTCAAGTTTTTTTGAATGGAAAAGCTGAGCAGTGGTACTGGTCATTCACAAAACACGAACAAAATGCTACTTTTCCCATGATAAAATATTACCTCACTAAGGAATTTGGAACTTTGGAATCCGATCATGAGGTCCTCATGCGAATTTCAAACCGAAAACAATCTTCCAAAGAGTCCTTTGACGATTTTAAAAGCGCTATAATAGAAATGAATGATAGAATGAGACAGCCCATCGATCGAACGATCAAAGTAGTCCATTTCAATTGTTCTACGTATTTCGCTCTCCTTTTTGTCCCTTACTTAAATAAAAAAAAAACAAGTAAGAAATCTAAAGTCGGTCACGCCCGACTTTGAAATACCCAGCGTCCCGACATTATGAGCGCACTATGATTTGCTTCTCTATTTGTGGGCGTGGCAGTGGGAGGGCCACATAAATTATTTCCCTAGACCGTTCAATCGCCTTGGTGAACCTATGTTGCGAATTCGAAGCTTCTACGCCTTTTACTTCGGAAGTTACGAACAATCTTCATTTGTGGGCGTGGCAGTGGGCGGGCCGCATAAAATTTTTCCCACACCTTTCATTCGCCTTGGTGAACCTATGTTGCGAATTTGAAGCTTCTACGCCTCTTACTTCGGAAGTTACGAAAAATCTTTATTTGTGGGCGTGGCAGTGGGCGGGCCACAAACAATTTTTTCCTACACCTTTCATTCGCCTTGGTGAACCTATGTTGCGAATTCGAAGCTTCTACGCCTTTTACTTCAGAAGTTACAAAAAATCTTCATTTGTGGGCGTGGCAGTGGGCGGGACATAAAAAAATTTTTCCTACACCTTGGTGAACCTATGTTGCGAATTTGAAGCTTCTACGCCTTTTACTTCACAAGTTACAATAAGCCCTTATTTGTGGGCTTATTTGTGCGCTTATTTGTGGGCGTGGCTCACGGAGGGCGGCGTCCATTTTTTGCCAGGATATGTCCCTTTTTGTAGTTTACCAGTACACCAAATATCAATGGAATGTGTTGAGTGGTTCGCAAGTTACAAGCATTTTACTGAAAACCCATTATATTCATTTGTGGGCGTGGCAGTGGGCGGATGTCTCCCATTTTTACTTAGGATCATACTCGGATCCCGATATACCTTTGTGCCAAATTTCGACTTGATTGGTCCAGCCGTTTCGGAGGAGATCCGACCACGGACGGACGGACAGACGGACGGACGGACGGACGGACAGACGGATATGTCTAAATCGATTCAGTTTTTGATCCTGATCATTTCTATATATATATGTCTATATCTCCGGAGCTTAATTCTCCCTGTTACAAGATTTGCACAAAACTAATATACCCCGCTTACGCTGGGTATAAAAACCGTTCGGTACAGGCAAACTTTATAGCTGAATACAAGTCAGGTGATGTACTAATAATAAACTGCTCTCTCTCGAGTCTCTATTTAAGCGCAAGTTGCTCTGATCGCAGCATTCCCTTTCGAAGCTCAGTCTGGAAAAGACGAAAACGCGAATTAAAGTTTTTTTTGAAGTAGTGTCCAGTGCAGTGAAGTGAAAATTTCAAAGTCTAAATTTATTGAATAAATTTGTATAACTTTACAAAATAAAAATTAAATAAAAGTTAAATAAAGATTAAACTGAAATCTACCCGTGGGCACTCTTGGTGTTGGGTGTTCTCTAAACACCATAAAAGGTCTTTTACTGGGAGCTTCTGCTCAACGTAAGTAAGAATAGTGCAGTTCCTTGTGAGGGTTTCAATTCCTCTTCTTAACAGAATTCGTTCGAATAAGCCATCTCCGAAGTCAAACCAGGTGGTTTTTTTTGTTACCGGGGTGTCCGACGAAGAGCCCAAGGTCACATAGCTGGTCTGCTTACCGGTTCTTAAAACCACGAGTCTTGGTGACGTCATCAATCACGTTTTCCCATTTGGTCATAACCTAACATGACACGGCCCTAAGGATTAGCATATTCGCGGCACAACTCTCGCAAGCTATAAAGGAAAGACGCCAGGAGACGAAGGCTCAAATCAATCGCCCAATTTCGGGAAATTCGCTCTAACCCTATTTTTGATACGGCTGTGACGTCATGACCGAAGCGAGCTTTTAACTTTGTAAAGCATCGATCTTCTTAATTTGTATTGGCTTTATGCGATTTGAGAAAAGTAAAGGAACAGAAAGAAAAGCGGAAATAGGGAATAAAATTAAGTTTTTTTTTTGTAAAATCAGGTAACATGCCGTATTCTACTTAAAGAAAGAAAGAAAAAAAGTAGTTACATGTACATTTATAAATAATTATGAAGAATACAAAAATTATTTAAATTCATTTGTTTCAAACAGCCAATGACATAAATATATATATAGATGCGACGAGCGCAGTAGCATAATCTCTTCGAAGGCCTTCTACGAGATCCAGCTAACTAGCGATCCCAGCACAGCAACAAGCAAGCAATTTGTATGTATGTAAGTTTCCTGATATGGATTTGAAATTTTTTTTGTGCTACTTACCTACTTGCCTAAACAATTGCAACTATTTTTTTTTGCATTCAATATACTCAAATAAAAATACAAAAAAAAAAGGAAAAAAAAAGAGAACAGAGAAGAAAAAGAAGAAATAGAAAAAAGTCATAAAGTTGTCAAAGATGCACTAGCATGTACACTGAGCGAACGTAACCATGATTTTTTTAAAAGGGCGCATTGTTATTCACAGTCCTTTTGATTTTCGAGCAGAACAAAAATTTCAAAAGAAAAATGGTTGAGTCAACAACATTTTTGGTTGATTTGAAAGGAAATATTTTTAATTACATTTCTTTTCGTTCGGTATAATTCTCATTTGTTTTATAAAATAAGACATATAAGATATGTATTCATCTTAGAATTTGTCAAGAATTGCGAAAGCAGTCACCAAAACGGAGTGACGAAATCGGATGAAGTCCATCCGATGGCTATTTTTTGGGTCATGTTCAGCAGAGTGCTCTATGGCCATTTGCTTTGAACGTTAATTAAATTTTTTTTGACATTTCTTCTTGTATAGGTATTTTTTTTTTTTTGGAATTATTTTAAAAAATATCTTGTCATTTCAACTATGTCCGTGGTTGGTTCAACAATTTAAATTTAAATCCATTTTTGAAAATTATCATTTCAATTCAACCTGAAATATGGTTGATTCAAAAGGAAAATTTTTTATTTTTTCAACAAGAAAAATTTTTAAAATTAAAAATATTCCTTGTTGAAGCCGTTTTGTATGTTTTTCCTTTTGATTTAACCAGTTTTCTGGTTGATTTTTTTCTCTGTGTAAGCGATTCCACATATACCTGCACGACTAGTTTGTTTGTCATTTTGTTGTTTCTCTCGCGGTTAGCAAATGTTCTGCTTATTTTTTTTTTCTTTCGAAAAAAAAAAATTTAAAAACAAAGAAATTGCTAATTTCTACCGGAATTTGTCTTGTACTTTAGTTAAAAGAAAGAAAACAATTGTTTTAAGAAAAGAACTCAAAAACAGTCAATCTTAAAGA
>CM035806.1:88935658-89154655 GCA_020466095.1 Chlorops oryzae
AAAGGAAAATTTTCATCTGCTCAAAATAAACGTAATCCTCCCCATAAAATCAACATTAAGGGAGATATCAGCATATTATACCTAGCCAATAAGGAAAGAACCTCTAAATTGGTAAGAAAGACTTAAGGAAAATGTTTTCAGTCAAATCTGACTATAGCGTGTTTCAGGAGCGCAAGAGAATTCCTAACCTTAACAGCGGATTTGGCTGGTGGACTCACTTTAAAACCACCAGCCTGATTTTTCAGTATTGTATTGCGAGCAGCATTGTTCTCCAGAAAACCAATCGGGTTCAGGCTCTAGCTGACGAAATTGTGGAAACAATCATATATTTCGTGCGGAAGATCCGGTGTTTGCGGACTCAAGGAATATTCCAATTAGGCCAAAGAAGGGGGCCACGTATAGTTGGATGACCCCTTATTCGACTCTGTCGGAGTCCAATTTGAATCCGTGATTAAGTTGCCAGAAGGAAAAAACACTTAAATGAGCATATATATGTATGCTTCTCAAATTACATCAGCTGTAGCCGTCAACTCTTCATAAGTATTTGAATATATACCTAGCTTTCTTAAGAGTGCAGACTGCAATCCTTCCGGCTGGTGTGCACTGGACAAACGAGATGCAGTGAGAAAACCCAGGTATCTAAACTGTTATAACTATACATGTTTAATAAGAAAAAAAAAAAGAAACATAAAAGGCTGCCTTTATCTATAATCTTCAATGAGAAGGAATGCCCGCGCTGTTTTGTATTGTCTGTCCTTAAAACTTTTTTTTTCTTTCAATAACAAAAACAAAAAAAAGAAGAAAAGTTTTTCTTTTCTCTATAATATGAATTTTTTTTTCCTCTCTAATTAAATTCTTGCTTTTGAAAAAATAAAACAATCAAATTTAATTATACCAAAAGAAAGAAAAACCAACCTCCGATCAACCGTGATCTGATTTAACTTTAAGCACTGTCATATGTCCTGTTGTTGTAGCGTCAGTGGTTTTTTTTCTTTTTTTTTGCCCTAATGTTCCTAAAGGTAGCTTACTCTAGTTTAAGTGTTAAATGTTACTTGTAGTCTGATATTATACACAATAATGAAATTATAAATTAAAGTATTGTTTGGAGAGGACGGGTCGATGATGATTTGATGGGAAGGGTAAGGGGGTATAACACGCCCTATGCGATACAACACTATTCCGCATAAAAAAAAAAAAAGAAAGGAAGGAAATAGATTTCTTCGGTGTCCATCTGCTTTCGCTTTGTTTTGACGATTTTTTAGAAAAAAAAAAAAAAAAGTTTTAATAATACAGTGGCTTCAAGTAAAGGCAAATTAAAGCTCTGTTTACGCTATTTCGGGAAATTGGTCCAGAACCACGCCACTCGCTAGAGCTAGCCGAAAATTACTACCATTTTGCCAAAGGGACAAATTTCGCGATAAAAAGGGGGATTTCCCTCAAGGATTTGTTTTGTTGAGTATACCTCTTCTAACCCGAGCGTAACACATTTAGTAACAGTTTCATAGTAGTAACATGGGAGTTAGTTTCTTACCAAATCGAAAATTAATCACACACATAGTTTTAGAGAGTAGAATCAAAGCAAAAAAAAAAAAAAAAAATACAAACATAATTGTTATAACAAACGAAGATCACTGTAGCATTTGTAGCCAACAATTTATGGCGAAGCAACCTCTCTTCACAACTCAGTGCCAACATAAATTTCATCGAAAATGTTTAGCCGAAAGTACAAAGAATAATCCTACATGTCCTGATTGCAAAGCGAAATTAAATTCCAAAGCCTTAAGTGCTCTAGGAAATGACAAAATTTTTATTAGATCTCAAGCTTCCTCTTCCGTAACTGCTAGTGCAATTGCTACAGATCGTGAATTACCTTGTACTTCACAAGCGGTGCTAGAAGAGCTTCAAAGGGAAAACTCTGCTAGTAACAATATAAACCAGCAGGATGGGAACGAAGAAAATAACATAGCATTCAAAATATTGCGAGCGAACTCCAGGCGAAACAAGCTGCAACCCTAGATAATTTAGAAAGTCGTGTCAGCATTTTGGTCGAGAGAAGCTTCCAAAAAGCGTTAGCACCCATTTTAAACCAGTTACGTTCAAACAACAACAATGGCCCATATCCCAATCGAATAAATGGTAGTCACAATACGTCAAACATTCCGTGGCCGCAAGATTTTCCAAACATGCGAGTCGATCTAGACTAGGGTTGTAAAAAAAACATTCAAAGTTTCGATTTAATCGATTTTTTTGGTTTTCGATCGATTTTTTTAGAATCGATTATGTTTTTTTCGATTTGTAATAAAATCGATTTTTTCTTTCGATGTTAAATTTTTTTGGAAACTCTGGAAAATGTTTAAGATATGAGCAAAACGATATGTAGAAATGGAAAAAAATACAGAAATTGACGGTCAATTCTTCTGAATGCACCTCCAAAAGTGAACAGAACTATAATTGAATATCATTAATTGACTAGCGTTAGGTAAGGTTAGGTTAGGGTGGCTGCCCCCTTTAAGGGGACACACTTAGGCCGCATATGGGCCCGTTGTGATAACACGAGGGAAGGCATGCCTTCCTAGTTACACCTTTGGTGGAGCCACTTAGACTCATTTATGAAGCGAGCCATGTCTTTTATTCGAACAGATGTTAGCTCGGTGAGGGAGGAGAAGAAGAAGGAGTCGAGCAGCCTGGATTTTCTCCTGGCCAGACTCGGGCAGTGACACATGAGGTGGCTTGCTGGTTCTTCTTCCTCCTCCGATCTGCAACTTCTACAGTGTAAAAGACCTCAATTATTGATTGACTGCTTAAACATAAGTCAATCGTGCTCTTTGATTTTTTGGCAATTCCCCTTTGTAGTTGCGTTGAACGGCAACTGTTATTTTTCGACTTTTACCCCATTCGCAAAGGAATATTTTTAAAAATACTGTTACTCTGTTATTTTATAAACTTCAGAAAACAAAAAATAGGCATTATAAATAGGTTTGGAAAATATGAAAAATAAATCGATTTAATCGATTTATTGCTTCAATTAATCATCCAACATCGATTTATAACTATGCAGGTCTTCGATTAATCGAAAATCGATTTTTTCTTAAATTTTACAAACCTAATCTAGACTCACCAAGCCCTAATCTGAATAGATTAGACAATGTTCGATTCAGCAATACAACATCAGTTACCCAATCCGGTAAGATAGCTCAGATAATTCATAATTGGGACATTAAGTTCGATGGAACGTCTTAGCTCTCTGTCGATAATTTTGTCTATCGCACAGAATCACAAGTTGTTGATACCTTAGGCGGAAATTTTAATTTCTTATGTGAACACCTCCAAGCGTTATTCACTGGTGAAGCCAGAGATTTTTACTGGCGCTATAGACGATCGGTCGAACGATTTACTTGGCCAGGGTTGTGTAAAGCACTCCGAACAAATTTCGAAGACCATCGCACCGATACAGATGTAAAAGAGTCAATGAGAAATAGGAAGCAAGGCCCGGTAGAAACATTTGAAGAATATAAAACATGCGTTTTAAAATTGTCTGAAAGTTGAAAAACTCCATTACCTGAATGGGAACTTGTAAAAATATTGCAAAGAGGTCTCAGACCACAGTTACGACAACAACTTTTGTACGTACCTATCTCTCCAATTCTGAATTACGCAAGTTATGTATTAAGAGCGAAATGCTTTTTAATGAAATTTCTCGAAATTCTAATACAAATTCTTTTAATAGTCGGTTGACAACACCTCCTCGTAGACAAGTTAGCGAAATAGAAATTTAAACCATATGTTCAAGTAAAACTTCCGATATTCTTGTGGACGAGCTCGCTAAACGCGCAGAAGTTACCTGTTGGAACTGTATTTTGCTACCGATGTGGCACACCCTCAGTCTTCAAGCCGAATTGCTCTACATGCAAACAGGGAAACTCCAAGGTGAGCGAAGGTTTCAAAACCAGCCTTCGCTAAGACCAATAGTAGTTAGCGAAAATGTTAACACACAAAATATTTCTCCCAAACCATCACGTCCGATTTTTCAAATTATACCCTACGAAGAGCGAACGATTAAAAACCTTTTGGCATAAAATTTCCGAATCTAAAAGATATATAGCCTGTATATTTCAGATAGAAAATAAAGCTTATGACCTGAGACCGTACGCTGAGGTGCAAATAGCAGAAAAATCTTAACTGGCTCTTTTAGACAGCGGAGCTCAAGTATCTTGCATTGGGAACTCTTTTGCAGACGAGTTAATTAAAGAAAAAGAACTTAAAACAAATTCAACTAAAATAAGTACAGCTGATGGCAAGCATCAAATCGTTTATGGGCAACTAGAGTTAAAGGTACAATTCAAAAACAAAGTTAATTTTATTAAATTTAATGTCATCCCAAGTTTGACTCAAAACGTAATCCTTGGAGTAGCTTTCTGGAGCAGATTTTCTCTGGCTCCTGACCTCACTGATTCGTTAGAAGTTAACGCAATTTCAGACACTAATACACATGTGTTGAACGAAGTCGAAGCAAAGAGATTAGAAGCTGCGAGAAGGTTATTCCCCAGCTACGAAACCGAAGGCTTAGGGAAAACTCATCTAATGGAACATGTTATTGAATTGGAACCTGAATCTAGACCTGTCTTAGTCTCACCTGCCATAGAAAGTCTAATTCATAACGAAATTGACGAAATGTTAAAATTAGTCGTGATCGAAGAAGCTCCTTACAGTCCGTGGTCGAGTCCGTGTGTTTTAGTTCGAAAAGGAGACAAAAAAAGGTTATGTCTGGACTCCAGAAAAGTCAATAGTATGACGATTAAGGATGCTTATCCCCTGCCGCATATTGACGGTATTTTAAGTAGATTACCAAAAGCAAATTTTATAACGTCACTTGATTTAAGAAGAGCCTTTTGGCAAATACCTCTGTCTGAGACGTCTAGAGATCTCACTTGTTTCACCGTACCAAACAGACCCTTGTACCGGTATTGCGTCATGCCATTCGGCCTCTGCAATGCGCCGCAAGCCTTATGCCGTCTTATGGACAGAGTAGTGCCGCCTCACTTAAAAGATGAAGTGTTTGTCTATTTAGATGATCTCCTTATTGTATCGAAAGACTTTAACCAGCACATGCAGGTTTTAACTGAAGAAGCGAAACGTTTAAGAGAAGCAGGACTTACAATCAATGTATGTTAGCTAAAAGTAAATTTTGCATAAAAGAAGTTAAATATTTGGGGTATATTGTCGGAAATGGCACATTCAAAACCGATCCTGAAAAAATTTCTGCCGTGGTAGATTTTCCTATTCCAAGTACAGTGAAGCAGTTGCGTAGATTCTTAGGAATGGCAGGCTGGTACCGTAGATTCGTAAGTAATTTTGCAGACTTGAGAACTCCTTTAACAAATTTTTTGAAAAAAAGGAAAAGGATTTTCGTGGACGGATGAAGCCCGTGTATCATTCGAAAAGTTGAAAGAATCTCTTGCAACTGCACCGGTTCTGGCCAATCCAGATTATAGTAAGGCATTTACAATTCAGTGTGATGCTAGCAAACTAGGTGTCGGCGCAGTTTTATCGCAAGAAAATGAGGAAGGAATTGAATTACCAATAGCTTATTTTTCCCAAAAATTGAACCGTGCGCAAAGCAATTGCAGTGTAACCGAGCTGGAGTGTTAAGCATCAATTCTAAGCTTGAAAAAAATTTAGATCATTTGTTGAAGGCCAGGAATTGACCATGCAAGCTTACGCCGGCTTATAAAGCAGTCAGACCTTTCTGGGCGATAAGCACGTTGGTCGTTAAAGCTCCAGGGCTTTAAGTTTAAAATTGAGCACCGCCGTGGTTCACTTAATGTTGTGCCCGACGCGTTATCCAGAGTTAATTGTGAGGAAATTAGTGAGTTAGAGACGTACCCCATTATAGACTTAGAATCTGATTCATTTAACTCAGAAGAATATGAAAAATTGAGGCAGAAGGTAACGAATAATTTATATCGAACCCCTGATTTGCAGGTGATAGAAAATAAAATCTATAAGCGTACAGAGCATCCAAACGGCGAAGAAAATAGTGAAGCTTTTAATTAGAAGTTGTGGGTACCGGACTCTCTTGTTAATATAGTTATACAAAACGCACATTCTCCTCCAAGCAAAAGTCATGGTGGAGTTGGAAAAACCCTTGAACGCCTTAGACGCAACATATTTTGGCCTTATATGTCGAAAGACGTTAAAGAATTTATTGGCTGCTGCGAAACTTGCCACCAAAGCAAAGCAACAAATATTTGTCTGCGTCCGCCAATGAAATCACACGAAACAGTAGAACGTCCCTTTCAAAAGGTATTTATTGACTTCCTTGGGCCATATCCTAGATCCAAAAAAAGAAATATAGGTCTCTTCATTGTTTTAGATCAGCTAACAAAATTTGTTTTATTGCATCCACTTAAACGTTTCACTGCAACGGTGGCAATAGATTTTCTCAAAGATCATGTGATTAGCATATTTGGAACTCCGGAGAGCTTAACGAGTGACAACGGAAAGCAATTTAAATGTTCACAATTCGAAAGTTTTTTTAAAAGAGCGCGGAGTCAAGCACATATGTACTGCTCTTTACAGTCCTCAAGCGAACGCCAGTGAAAGAGTACATCGCTCAATTCTCGCGGGCATAAGGTCTTACTTGAAATCTGACCATACGCAATGGGACAAACATATAACTGATATAGCAGAAGCTTTACGAAGTGCATATCATCAAACGATTGGTTGTAGCCCATACAACGCTCTTTTTGGACACCAAATGATTGCACACGGTCAATATTTCGAATTAATTAGAAGCTTGAAGTCCTTTGATGGTCCTTTTATTGATCGCCAAGACAAGTAAGACATTTTAAGGGGAAAATTGCATTAAAATATTTCCAATGCTTTCGAATTTTCAGCTAAGAGATACAATCTGAGAAGTTGTAATAAAACCTTTAAGATCGGTGATGCTGTGTATCGTAGGAATTTTGCAATGAGCGACGCTTCAAAGAAATTCAATGCCAAGCTCGCTCCCAAATTTATAAAAGCCACGGTAGTCCAACTAAAAGGTTATTCTCTTTATTTACTTGAAGACCAAGAAACAAAAAGACGGGAATGGTTTCACCGAAAAGATATAATAGAACGAAAAGCGCAAAATTCAACTTAAATAGTTGCCCTTTTCAACTTTTATCGTTGAACTGAAAATTTACAATAAAAAATGCTTTGTACTGGGCACAGAAGGGTTAAACAAAAATAAAATAATGCGTCATCGATCGAACGATCAAAGTAGTCCATTTCAATTGTTCAACGTATTTCGCTCTCCTTTTTGTCCCTTACTTAAATAAAAAAAAACCTTGGGCTCTTCGTCGGACACCCCGGTAACAAAAAAAACCACCTGGTTTGACTTCGGAGATGGCTTATTCGAATGAATTCTGTTAAGAAGAGGAATTGAAACCCTCACAAGGAACTGCACTATTCTTACTTACGTTGAGCAGAAGCTCCCAGTAAAAGACCTTTTATGGTGTTTAGAGAACACCCAACACCAAGAGTGCCCACGGGTAGATTTCAGTTTAATCTTTATTTAACTTTCATTTAATTTTTATTTTGTAAAGTTATACAAATTTATTCAATAAATTTAGACTTTGAAATTTTCACTTCACTGCACTGGACACTACTTCAAAAAAAACTTTAATTCACGTTTTCGTCTTTTCCAGACTGAGCTTCGAAAGGGAATGCTGCGATCAGAGCAACTTGCGCTTAAATAGAGACTCGAGAGAGAGAGAGCAGTTTATTATTAGTACATCACCTGACTTGTATTCAGCTATAAAGTTTGCCTGTACCGAACGCTTTTTATACCCAGCGTAAGCGGGTTAGAGGATTTTTTGTCTAGCAGCGAAATACTCAACTCAAAATAGAGAAACTCAAATTTTTGCGAATTTCGCGAATGGTGGTCTTGATCAAATTTTAACCGTTAGAGGACATTTTGTCCAGCGGCGAAATACTCAATTCAAAATAGTGAAAATCAAATCTTCGCGAATTTCGCGGACGGTGGTCAAATTTTCACTTTACAACGGCTGTAAATTAAAAAATTAAAAGTTTGAAAATTTTCAAAATTTCCAAAAGAGGAAAAAAAATCTGCCAAAATTCCCTAAAATGCGCAGTTTTTCGTGAAATTTTGGAAAAGTGGAAGATCATAGTAAAAAAACCATATCATATATATTTCTGCACATAATACCACTTCTTTTGAAGCATAAATTCCCAAAAATGTTGTAACATTTACCTGTCTGATGCATTTAAAGCAGTGAAATTCAGCTGTTTTTACAACCAAAAAAATATTGAAATTTTAATAATATCCATATAAGCAGAAACCGCCAAACAAATTTCATGATTTTGGTATCAAATGTTGCGAAATGAATTGCAAGTTTAGAATCTAACGCGAAGCCTGAAATTATTTGAGACCATGACCAATTCTCACCCCGCTAAAATTAAGAGCCTAAAATTTTGTCCTAAAAAATCTATAGCAATTGTTTAGTATGTTCAAGCTAAAGTAAAGAGTAATCCGATTTTCTTCATATAAAGCTCATTCGAAGGGCTATTTTGTATATTTTCCAAATATGAATATTAAAAACATTTCTGCTAATTCTTGTGGCTATCCAAGACCTCCAAGTCGAAGCATCTTTTGAATTTCCTAAAAAATTGACTTTCAGTAGTCCTGGTTGTGCCAAATACAATCCGATTTTATGTTGTTATAGCTTCAAAGAAAGACCAATCTCTTGTCAATGGAATACCATTCACATTTGGTTAGAGAAATTATATTATATGTGTTAAATTTTGATAAAACTAACACAACCCAGGTTTTTTCTCATACAAATGGAATTTTAAACTTTGAGTGACTTCCGCGCCCATCAAACATTATCGGATCGAAACCAAACTTCATATTTGGTAGTTAGGGACCATAAGCTTATATAATTTGCTGAGAAATAAAAAAATAAAAAAATAAGGACCAGTCTAATATATATATATATATATATATATATATATTTGTATTGTATTTATTGACTCTCGTCACATTCAGTGTTGACAGTATAAATCGAAACTATTTATAAAATTCGTGTTCTTAGCGAAGTAAAATATTTAGACATATATATATATATGGGGGAAAACACGTCAAGTGTACCAGGTGGAAAAATTTTTCTCTCCGATTTCGATGAAAGTTGGTGATGATGTTGTGCTATTAGAGTACAAAATTTGAGCAAAAGGAGGGTAGTCAAAACGAAGCGGTTGCTGAGATATAAGTCCTCAAAGTTTATGATTTTTTTCTAAATGACTTTTTTGGTTTTCTGAAGAGGCTTGTAAACTCGCTCGTCTTGCAAGTCTTTTTAAATTTCCTCCAATTCCATCGCATGGACCTTTGCCATGTGCTGTTGCATAAAAATGCCACTCTGCGGGTATGCCGAAGTCCTTTTCATGGTGAAGCAGATTTTTTAAATTAAAGCGGTTTTTAAAATGTTGTGCCGCTCCGTCCGAAAAATACAAAACCTTGGTCATGCATAGTATTTCTTTTAAGTACTTCAAATTCTAAGTTTCGAGACGTTTTATTCCTGGGCTAGAGAGAATTGTAAAGAGACTAAAGTTTTTTTCAGTTCAATCCACGATTACGAAGAATCATTAAACCATTTAAAACCACGCTTTCAATTAGCGAAAACGATTCCAGGAACTAAAAAGATCCATTCTCTTATTCCAGTTGACGGAGAACAACTTCAACTTAGATACTTTTCGTTTCAAAATTCCTCAAAAATATTTCCAAGTTTTTTTAAAACAAAAAAAAATTAAACAAACGACGAATTGACCCACAAATGACTGATTCACCATCAACATATGCATATCGTTGAAAAGGTAAATAAAAAAGCTTTATTTATAGTCTATTAAAAAAAATATTAAAAATGCCGATTTGTGCAAAAATTATAATTTAAGAATTAAAATCGATTTTTTATCGATAAGTTATCGTTTTAAAAATGCCAAAATATTTTTTCTGGAAATTTCGGACAATTTATCATAAAAGACAATTAAAACGTTTTTACATCTACCAAACCTTCTACCCATAGTCATTGAACGAAAAAAGTCATTTAGAAAAAAATCATAAACTTTGAGGACTTATATCTCAGCATCCGCTTCGTTTTGACTACCCTCCTTTTGCTCAAATTTTGTACTCTAATAGCACAACATCATCACCAACTTTCATCGAAATCGGAGAGAAAAATTTTTCCACCTGGTACACTTGACGTGTTTTCCCCCATATGTGCCATGCGCAGCGCAGTCTCTTAATTGGTATTACCTCATGTTGCTGAATGTAAACGAGAAGTCACAAGTTACTTTCAAACAATTCAGAAGCTGTACAACTTTTTTTCTGCTTCCATTCGTCGTTGGAAAATATTACAAGAAAACATAGATTTCAATAAGGTCCTTAAAAGCTTATCCGACACAAGGTGGTCTTCCCGAGGTGACGCAATAAGTGCTTTAATCATGAAAAAATTCAAGAACCATTGAAACCTATTGCTTGCAATAGTGAAGAACCGTGCCAAACAAGAAACGAAGCAATAAGTCTATCAAGCAAAATTGGAAACCTGGAGTTTTTCATTCTAACAGAAATGTGGACCACTATATTAGAATGTATAAATAAAACCAATATCTCTCTTCAGAAATCAACAATGACCATGGATGTTGCAAATAATTTTCTAAATTCTCTTGCTGCTTTAAGCAGTACTCTAAGAAAAAACCTTGATGTTCTCGAATTTTCTGCCAGAAAGTCAAAAAGAAGCACACGAATAAAATTTTTTGATGGTTCAGCGCCATCCGTTCAACATAGTGGCAAAAAAAAACTCAAGTTTTTCTTCCAGTACTTGATACTTTGAATTTTCAGATAAACAATCGAATGCAATGATATAAGGAAATCGCAGAGCGATTTGCAATTTGATATACAAGTAAGTTGAAAACGCTGTTTTCGAAAGAACTAGGATATAGATGTAAAAAATTGGCTAAATTTTATCACAAAGATGTTTGTGCTAAGGAAGTCCCACTTGAAAGTCAGTATTTAAAAGAATCTCAAAAAAAAAAAGGCCCAAACCAATGAAAATGAAGACTTAACAATACAAGAACTGTATTTGATGTTAAAGGGAAGCTATCTGGAAGTCACTTTTCCAAACAGACAAATAGCAGTTCGAATTGTTTTAACGATGATGGAAACCAACTGCTCTCGTGACCGTTCTTTTTCTAAATTGAAAGGAATAAAAAAGGAACTGAGAACAACATCGCTTCAACGCAGGGTAATTAGCCTTTCTTTGATGTCAATCCAAGGCGAGTTATTAAAAGAAGTGGAGTTCGAATCCATAATTTGTGATTTCGCTTGTAACAAAGCTCAAAAAGTATATATTCTTCCTGTTTAACAGAAATCCGTTTTGTTCCGAGTTTAAAACAAGTAAAGAAGTTTACATCGGCAAAGCCGATTGCACACATACCTTTTCCTCAGCCTAAAATATGTTAAAACATTACCTTACCGAAAATTCCTGCGGTTTTCGTTGTTCTAGCTTGGATATCTATTTATACCTTATCTGTACTTCGATTTAGGTTCTAAAACTCGAGATTATTATTAAGCAAAAAAATTTCGCGAATGGTGGTCATGGTCAAATTTTAACCGTTAGAGGACAATATGTCTAGCTGCGAAATACTCAATTCAAAATAGTGAAAATCAAATTTTCGCGAATTTCGCGGATGGTGGTCTTGATCAAATTTTAACCCTTAGAGGAAATTTAGTTTAGCTGCGAAATACTCACTTCAAAATAGTGAAAATCAAATTTTTGCGAATTTCGCGGATGGTGGTCTTGATCAAATTTTAACCCTTAGAGGACATTTTGTTTAGCTGCGAAATACTCAATTAAAAATAGTGAAAATCAGGTTTTCGCGAATTTCGCGGATGGTGGTCTTGATCAAATTTTAACCCTTAGAGGACATTTTGTTTAACTGCGAAATACTTAATTCAAACTAGTGAAAATCAAATTTTCGCGAATTTCGCGGATGGTGGTCTTGATCAAATTTTAACCCTTAGAGGACATTTTGTTTAGCTGCGAAATACTCAATTAAAAATAGTGAAAATCAGGTTTTCGCGAATTTCGCGGATGGTGGTCTTGATCAAATTTTAACCCTTAGAGGACATTTTGTTTAACTGCGAAATACTCAATTCAAAATAGTGAAAATCAATTTTTGCGAATTTCGCGAAATGTGGTCATGGTCAAAATTTATCCATAATGGACGACTTTATTTGGCGGCAAAATACACAATCAGAAGAAGCAAAAAAATAATTTTTGTATTCAGATATGAGAATAAGAGAAAGAGTGTTTTTTTCTATTGTGTAGGATGATGACCATAGTTATAGCGATGTCGCAATTTTTTTTCAGCGAAAGCTTAAGTCTACATAGTAGCTATACACACACCAAATTTCAATAAGCTGGGATGTATAGTAAAAAAGTTATCCAGGAAAAACGGTAAAAATCGTGATTTTTGAAACTTCTGAACCTTTTCCCACGACCCAAGAAGGGACTATGCAGTTTTTCGGACATTTACCTGGTTGAAGTCCATGCCAAATTTCAATATGATATCTTTCATGGCTTAGGAGTAAATTACGAAAAACTAAAGTGTGACCGACAGACAGACAGACAGACAGACAGACAGACAGACATGGCTAGATCGATTCCTCTTGTCACCCTGATCAAGAATATATATATATGTCTATATCTACCGCGACTCTTTTGGTATGTTACATACACCGTGCCAAACTTAATATACCCTTTCCTTCGGAAAAGGTATAAAAATAAACTTTTAAGCATTAAATATACGGGGCATTTAACGCCAAGTGTACCCGCTCAAAAAACTTCATACCTGGGATTTCTATGAAACTTGGTGGAAATGTTGCGCTATGAGAGTACATGATTTTTGCAAAAGGAGGATACAGGGTGTGAAACTTTCGGTCCTTTTTGTATTCAAAAAATTCTACGTCTCGCAAATTGGCAAATGAAAAAAAATGTGATAAAGGATTTTTGTAGAATTTTGTCTGTTCTTTCCGAAAAAAATATTACATTCCCCACAAATTATTATTGAGGCACAAAACGATTTTTATTTTTAAAAGCAATCTTTCGCCCAATGCGACATTTCTGGTTTTTTTTTAAATAATTTTAAATGAAAGCTGATCTTTTTATACCAGACACACTCTGTGTCGAGGGTATATTGCGTTTGTGTGGTTGTGTGTAACACCCAGAACCAGTCGTGATAGATCATATAAAATATATATGGAAATGATTAGCGTCACCAGGAGATTCGATTTAGACATGTCCGTCCGTCACTATGTCCGTCTGTCTGTCTGTATACTGTTATCTTATCGAAGAAGTTGAGCTTCCTTGACAAAATTTGGTATACGTGCTCACGGGGACATGAGTAAGAACAAGTTCGAGAATGGACCCAATCGGACAATTTTTAAAGGTACCTCCAGTACTAGGGTCTGGTACGAAAATCACAAAACCTGCTCTAAGATCGAAGTTTTTCAAGGTATCTTAATTAAAATTGATATTTGATCATATTTAAAAGCAGTGTATAAAAATAAACGGAACGATTCACGTACCGTTCACATGAAGAAACAAACTTTTCAAATATTTTGAAAAGTTGTTCCATGAGTAAAAACAAAATCAGTATTTTTTCAAAGCAAAAAGAACGAAACGAAACGTTTCGAATTTCGTTATTTTTTGAATTCAAACGTTTGCCTACAATTGAAAAGTTTCTTATGATTTCCATACATATCATCCTTCTTTTTTTCTTTAAATATTTTGAAATTGAACAATCTAGTATTCCCTTAAAAATCAAATGTGAATCTATCAGCAAACGTTTTCCTGAAACGTTTCATAAAAATTATTATATAAAAAAAAATTCTTTCCATACCTATCTTCCTTCACTGAAAAAATGTTTTTGTGCCAGTTTTTACATGAGTTGCCTCGACTCTGCAGTTTCAGTTAAAACGTTATATTTTTAGTTGTGTCCAAGTTCTCAAGCAAAACTGGTAAGTTTTGTTACACATAAAGTGGGTCATTTTGAAATGTGCCACTTTCTCTGCAATAAATTATTGTTTTTTTGCTGCATCATTTTGGATTGTGCCTTTTTAGTTGAAAAAAGAAAGTACAATCGACTGTATTATTTTTATATGTGCCGTTTTATGTGAAATTATCTTGATCGTCTAAAGCTTTAAGGGAAATAAGTTGTTTTAAAGCAGAATTAAAATAAAATTAAACATCCATCGGAACCAGAAATTTGTTTCTTTATATTTCTAGAAGGTTTTTTTTTTTTAAATTGGTTTTATATTTTGGATTTGTTTGTAACGTTTAAACCAGAGATGGGCGCACCAACACCATTGCACTTATCGCACTTGCGTATGGCGTAGTAGCAACTCGACAAAAGCACTGAGAGAAAAGTTTGCGTAGGTACGATCGGCAAGCGATAACTAACAAAAGAAACCAAGTGGGAAATTTTTAGGTTTTAATTAAATTTTTTTTGCTTTTATCAGCTATAAATTTTATGGCACGAAAAATAATGCCTTTTCACATAATATTCAGCGCATCGGTTTGCAATGTAATGACAAATAAGACATTGAGCCTCACCGAAAGAATTTTCAATGAACAAAAATTCTGCTTCCCATTTCGCATGAAACATTTTTCTCGCTATGTATTCGCAACAACAATGCAGAACAAGTTCTGAGTACAACTGACAGCGAGCGACTGAGCGTTTTCATGATTCACGCACAAGTCGTGTGTAGCCGACTGCGCAGTTTGCAGCGCCCCGCGGGATAGCGCTCGCCCACCGCTGGTTTAAACCAAAACCCTCTTTAAAAAAAAATTGAATTCTGCCACCTTAACTGAAAATATCAACGTCGTTCTTTTAGTTGTGCCACCTTAACGGAAAATATCAACGTCGTTCTTTTAGTTGTGCCACCTTAACTGAAAATATCAACGTCGTTCTTTTAGTTGTGCCACCTTAACTGAAAATATCAACGTCGTTCTTTTAGTTGTGCCATTTTAACTAAAAATATTAATTTTTTTTTATTTTGCTTTTGCAATTTTTCGACCGGATAACAGAAAATATCAGACCTACATTTAAAGAAGCATTAAGCCTAAATATAAAACGAAGAATTAATTAAAAATATTTTTATAATAAGATTCAAAATAGCTTTTGGGAATATGATTTTTATTAGCAAGTTCCTTCATGTGGGTTTGTTTCAGCTGTGAAAGTGGCAGCTTTTCCGAATAAAGTGCGCATAATCTAAAATTGTTAAAAGAAATGAAAAGATGTTTGTATTTTTAGTACGAAAAAGTAGATTCATAACCATATATTAATCAAAATTGAAAACTTTAATTTACTGTGTATAAAAACTTACTCGATGCTGCTATAAGGTTTAAAATGCTTCGAGTTGTTATTTCTTACGCACACTTTATTAAAAATTGTTTCTGTATAAAGCCAAGTGTCGACTATAGAGTTTTTGAGGTAGAGAGTAGAATGTAGTGTGTAGAGACTCTACGTTTGTTGTATACACTGTAGACAATTCCACAGCTCTACGTAGAGCTGCCGTAGACATAATTAGAGTAGAGCTCTACTATGTGCTCTACAGCCTGTTTACACTGCAGAAGAATTTTTCTCTACTATAGAATCGTGTAGTAGAGCATAATCGTATAGCTCGGCTATAAATTTTGAGATTTTCAAAAATTTCAAAAATTAAAAGAAAATTTTTCAAATCATTCCGTTAAAATGAGTCGTCGCCAAAACCAATTTCTGCTGCCCTTGTTCTTTTGACTCGAGAAAAACTAGGAACTAAAAGAAAATGTTGGGAGCGTGACTCGATCGCTTAAGCTTTGGCTGAAAAAAAGTTGAGACATCGCTATAAATATGGTCATTTTTATTTTATTTTATTTTGACCATGACCACCATCCGCGAAATTCGCAAAAATATCATTTTCACTATTTTGAATTGAGTATTTCGCAGCTAGACAAAATGTCCTCTAACGGTTAAAATTTGATCAAGACCACCATCCGCGAAATTCGCAAAAATTTGAATTTCACTGTTTTGAATTGAGTCTTTTACAGCTAGATATAATGTCCTCTAATGGTTAGAATTTGACCATGACCACCATTCGCGAATATTTGTGCTTAATAATAATTTCGAGTTTGAGAAGCTAAATCGAGGAACAGATAAGGTATAACTAGATATCCAAGCTAGAACAATGAAAACTATAGGAATTTTTGTTAGGGTAATGTTTTAATATATTTTAAGCAGAGGAAAAGGTTGCACACATATCGGCTAAGCCGATGTAAACTTCTTTACTTGAAATTGTTGAACCTCTCATTAGATGTATTCCATAAATCGCTGTGCGTTGCGTATAAGTCAATCAATTGACATGTTTTTTTTTTTTTTTTTTTTTGTCCACAACTTGGAGTCACATTTTCCTGTAGCTTTTTTTTGAGGTTTTGCCATTTTTCCACAAAATAGCAAATCAAACACATTTGTGTTGAACAAAAAGGGAGCGCTTTAAATCGAAGTAGGTTTGATTTGGATTTCAAATTCCTATCTCTACTTAAGATTTAAAAAAAACTATCAAACGTGTTTGATAGAGTGTAGAGCAGATATATCTCTCTACCCCCTACATGAAAATATGTATACACTATAGATTTTTGTATCCAATAATTATCTCAAGTAGAGTTTGTAGAGAGCTTGTGTAGTGCGCTCTACAGGGTGTATACACTTGTCTACGTATCTACACGAGAGTTTTTTCTCTATCTCTACGTAAATAAATCTATAGTCGACACTTGGCTTAAGAATTTTTATAAAAGAATGCGTCAAGATTTTCTTTATTGATGTGTAAAATTTTGATGTCGCGCCATTTAACTTGACAGTTTTCTTCGTTTGTTGAAAAGTTTTGGCCCCACTCTTCTTGCAGGGATTTTAAATCGTGGAAATCAGTATGGGATAATTCGGTAACTTTGTATGGTGGGCCAGTCCTTTTGGCAGTTGCTATAATGCTGGAATACTGTTCCGCCGTATATATTGGATTACTGGTTACACTGGCGGTCATGAAAACCGCACCACCTCAAAATTTCGTGCAATTTTTTAATGGTGCATATATTAATTAAAGAAAACCAATTTTGAATTATTATTAGGGTTGTTCAACTCGATTACGAAGTAGGGGAATAAAATTCGCAATCCTGAATTTTACTGACATTTTAATTTTGAGTAAAAACAAAATTGTAAGAAAAACCCCAACATTTATTTCATGGGGCTCAACAATATTTTTTCAGCGTTTAAAGCAGCTAAATTCGTTTTGGTACACAAAATTTTGTTAAGAGTGTATCGTTTAATCAAAATAAGAATAAATCAGTATGATGTCACGCCTCCTCTAGCCTGTATTACGGCTTTTTTCCTTGAAGGCATCGAATCAACAAGGTCTTTAAATGTTTTCTCCGTAAGAACAGTAAACCAAACGTTTTTTAAAGCTGAAATTAGCTCTTTCTTATTGTGGGGTTTCTGTTCTGAAACTTTACGTTTCATAACGTGCCATAAGTGCTCGATTGGGTTCAGGTCGGGGGAGTTTCCTGACCAAGTCAAGCGTGACACTCCGATTTCTTCAAACACTTTTCCCAGCTGTATAAAAAATATGGTTTTTGGTAACACTCTCTTTGGCTTTTTATGGTTAACAAAGACTACACAATCGATATAAGCCATTACTTAGTGATTTAGCTTGGTGGCATGGCGCAGAGTCGTCTTGAAAAATTGCGTCCGAAGTGTAAGAAAAATGGTCTTCAAGAGCCGGGACCAAAAAGTCTTTTATAACTTGCCCATATTTTTGGGCATTCATAGTACCATCTAGAAAGTGCAAAGGACCACGGATGTAATAAGAAAAGCATCCCCAGATCATCTGACTTTGAGGGAACTTGACGGTTTTCACAATACTATGTTCCTTATTTCGTTCTCCATGAAAGCGGCGTACGTATGGCAAGTTATCAGCGCACTGCAAGTTGAACTTGCTTTCGTCTGACCACAAAACATTTCGCCATTGATGAAGTGTCCAGTTCTTATGTTTTTTAGCCCATTCGAGACGGCATTGGTCAGCATGGGCCTTTTTGCAGGACGTCTTCCATACAAACTGGCTTCTCGCAATCTTCTGCGCACTGTTTCCACACTTATTTTCACTCCATATGGTATTTCCAGCTCTACCCGTATAGAAACAGCACTTTTAAAGCGATCCTTTAAGCTGATCCTTTTTATTATGTTATCTATTCTGCTGTCAGTTGATCGTTTGGGACCAGATCCTTTTTTTCGCTCTAGGACCTCTGAAGAATTTTTTTTTGGAAAAAACGCACTACCGTAAAATGTGAGCAACCCACTCTCTTCGAAATTGTCCTATATGACAGACCGATCGCCACCAACGCATCAATAGCAATTTTTTTATCACGGTCCAATTGTGTATATTTTGCACCCATTGCGCTGTTTTGCGCTACTCAACCAAATTGCAACAGATTATCACTCCCGAATACCTAATTTTCTCTGTCAACACATCAAAAACACTGAAATACGGGAAACCCCCGTTATTAATGTAGAAAAAACCCGGTGAATTCCCAAAATTATCATATTAAATGGCAGTGTTCCCATTGGTGCGGTTTTCATGACCGCCAGTGTAAATGTTTTTTTATTTGTTTTTCAATAACGCTATGTACGTTGTCTCCTTCGTTTTGTGTGTGACCGTGAATAAAGTATTTATGAGTTATGCTGCGCAGATTATACTTTTGTATTGCAAATGCGTACATTGAAAGGATGTACTTGTTTTTTTGCTGTCCACAGCAGTTGTCCGAATAATATTATATATTAAATCCAGTTCTTGAGGATTTTTTGCCTTTTGCACCAAGCCCCGGATATACAGCAGAACACAGGTGCCTATTTCATTAGATCCCCTTTTCCCTTCTACTTCTGTCCAAAAATAGCACTCCACATGTTTGGCGCTGAGGTCACTAACAGTAAACTTATAACAACTTATTTTACTTTTGTAGTAAAAACTTGAGATGAAGCCTTTTGGTAAGGTTAACACGGCCTGTAGGGGAGCGGGGGCTAGTTGTAACAGGGGCAAGTAGTAACAAGCAATTTTTAACCTACAAAATAAAAGAATATTTGTTCGATTTTCAACCTAACCTACTATTTAATACGCAATGCACCACATAAGCCTCTATCAGTCGGCTATGTCAAACCCAGATTGATTTTTCATGAGGAAGAAGAAGCTAAAATAACTGAGTTCTTGCTTACTTGCTCCAACATTTACTTTGGATTGCTTCCTATTGAAGTCAGAAAGTTAGCATACCAGTGTGCTATTGCGATTAAAGCGAAAAACGTACCTCCGTCATGGCGTGAAAATGAATCAGCTGGCTTAGACTGGTTCAAAAATTTTATGAAAAGGAATCCAAGACTGTCCCTGAGGACCCCTGAAGCGACATCTCTAAGCCGCGCAACATCATTCAATAACACCAACGTTCAAGACTTTTTTAGGAAGCTTACAGATGTTATGAGTAAGTATCAATTTCCACCATCGCGAATATATAATATCGATGAAACTGGAGTAACTACAGTCCAAAAACCAAAGAAAATTGTGGCTCTACGAGGGCAAAAACAAGTAGGGGCTGTTACTTCTGCTGACAGGGGTACCCTCGTAACTCTTGCATGTGCCATTAATGCCTCAGGAAATTCCATCCCGCCTATGTTTGTGTTTCCAAGGATCAGATACACTGATATTTTCGTAAGATGTGGACCACCAGGTTATATTGGAGCTGGAAATTCCTCAGGATGGATGACGGAAAAAGAATTTATTTTATTTCTGGACCATTTTATCAAATTTGTCAAACCATCGCCGCAAGAGCCTGTCTTTTTATTACTCGACAATCATAATTCACACGTAAACATCGCAGTCGTGGAAAAAGCGAAAGAAAGTCACGTTATCATGATTTCGTTTCCCCCATACTGTTCACATAATATGCAGCCGCTGGATGTTGGAGTTTATGGTCCGTTCAAGAATTACTTAAGCCGAACACAGACAGCGTGGATGCATAACAACCCAGGGAAAACGATGACCATTTATGACTTTCCTGCAATCGTTAGGGATTCTTTGCCATTAGCGTTGAATCCTTCAAATATAATCAATGGATTTAAAGCCACGGGCATATGGCCTCTAAATGCAGATATTTTTACCAATTCAGATTTTGCCCCATCTTTTGTTACGGATCGGCCAAATCCTGGAAGCAAAGAATCTGAAACAGATGTTAACATTACCACCTCGAGCTTGACAACAGATCTTCCTAGTATACATTCATTCGAAAATTGTTCTTTAGATATAAGTGTCAGTGAAATCATAAGTTCTATGGAAAATTGTGACCCAACTTCTTCAAACTTAACAAGAATTGAGGATACTGTACTTACAACTGATTTACCTGGAGGTCAATCTGACTATGAGCCGACTCCTGGACCTTCTGGTCTTCAAAAGCGAAATGATTTCTCTCCATCTAAATTAAGACCTTCTCCGAAAGCTCCACCAAGAAAATTGACTAACCGCCCTCGACGTAAAAGAAAATGCTGTGTCCTCACAGACACGCCAGAGAAGAACGAGTTACAAAAAAAATATGAAGCAAAGTCAACTAAGATAAAGAAAACACAAGGGCGTAAGAAAGGCAAGGGAAAGCGCAAAATAACGATGACTGTAGATCCCGAGGAAAACGATAAGAGAAAGATAGTTAAAAGACAAGGGAGAGAAAAAGTAAAAAGAAAGTTTTAAAGGCTGACTTAATTACTTAAGAAGTTGATATTTTGTTTTCAAAAATGGCTGTGAGCCTAAAGTTCCCTTTTTTTGAAGAAAGAATGTTTTTTTTTATTTTTTTAAATATTTTTCTATAACATTACCTAAGAATTAAATATAAAAGTCTTAGTTTGTCGTAAAGTGCCTAAGGTTTAAAATCTTAAATACTTTAAGTAAACAATGAATATGTTTTTGTTAACTTTTTATTAATTTTGTATACTTTTCTGTTCGTTTTCAAATAAAACTTAAAAGTTTAAACCTGTTTGGGCGTGTCTGAAATTTTAATGCTAAATAAATCTTTAAAAAACATTAAAACAGTTTTCAATTCCTTATGTTACAATTTGCCCCCAGCCCGTTACAACTAGCCCCAATCATGGATTAAATTGTTACACTCGGCAGTTTTTCATCAAAGTCGTTTCTACAAAAAGTCGTTATAAGTTTGACTACAATTTTATTTGAAATTGATAGTTGAATAGTTGTTAATTGGAATAGTCCTGCTACATTTCCTTAATACCAAACAAGTAAGCTTTCATAGCCAATAGACCAAAAAGTGTTACAACATGCCCCCGCTCCCCTAAGTCATATACAGCTACATTGGTTTTTTTCTTATCTGCTTCTTTTTCTCCCCTGCAAAATTCCTTTTCTTCCAAGAGTGGCTGTAATCTTTGCTCAAATCTCTTTTCCCGCTTTCATCAGCATTTAGGTAAGTTTCACAGAGATCGCACTGATCTTTTCTCGGTTTAAAAAACGAAATATTGAAATCCGTGTTAAATATTCGATAAAACATTATTTTACTCCCAAACTCTAAATTTTCTGCCTCCCGAGATTCTTTATAGTCCTGGTATAAATCTGCAATGCTTTTACTATTTTCAATGAACTCCCTCAAAGTTTGAGCACGTAAGTAATGAGACTCGATTCTAGGAATTTTTCGAATGAAATCCCTCATACTTTTCTTTATATCAGGGCTAAGTGTAGGATGGGTATCATGTCTTCCCCTACGGTTAAGTTCAAAAAAACTTTCTGCGTTCGTTTTTGCAATAACTGTTCTTATCGCTCGGCTACTAATATCAAGAGTTGCTTGAAAAAAAGTTTTACATACTCTTGTATGCTCCAAGTTGACTTCAAAGAAAAATTCATGGTTTAATTTGCGAAGGCCATGTGAGCAGCTGTAACGGTACTTCGGTCTAATGGGTTTCATGTGGCTAGCTACAAATTGTCTCTGCCTATCTACGTCATTATAACCCCAAAAATCGTTGAAAATTTAAAGACGCAACAATGCAGAAACTCGTTCTCTGCAATTAAACCGGCACTTTTCTCCGCAAGGTGGTCGTATTTGTCTGCCATTAACAATTTTTTTACTTTTTGAAAGAGACGTATAACAGAGTCCAGCATTTCTCAAAAACTTCTGTTGTTTTTGTTTTTTATTTTCCGATTTATATTTTGATCCTGACCGCTTTCTGGTGACTTCAAGTTGTTCCTCGGAGTCGCTGCTACTTTCACTTGTTTCCGATACTTGAAATTCACACCCAGAGCTGCTGAAGTCATGTGGGCTATGAGACGAGCTTGAATTCATGAATAGACTTGGGCTGACCATCTCAAAAGTCGCAGCTAAATTATTAAAGGCAGTCAATTAAATATGTTATATAAAATTAAAATTTCGTTAAAATGAACAGTTTACTTTTGAAGTGGTGTAGCCCATTTTTTATTCCTACGAGGTATTTAAAATTAAGCATTGCATTTGAATAAAATAACACGGGGCAATTACATTAAAATTTGGAAGATTTTTGACGTCATGTTAACGAATGATATTTTCAGTACACAAAAATTTTTATAGTTTTGAAATATTTTAAGCCATGTTTGAAAAACATGAGTTTTAAAAATGCAATGGTATTAGAAATTTCTTACGCGTTTTTCTCGAAACTCTGACGCGATGGAATTTTATTGATATTTTGAAATTTTTTCAGCACAAAAAAATCTAATAGAAACCCCACTGCAACTCAAAAGGGCAAAATTAAATTTCAATTTTGCAGGCCTGTGTTATCAGTATAATCAGTACTTTAATACCTTGTTTCTACAGGTTGGTGTATTAGCTAGTTATAATATAACTATAGTTATATACAGGGTGTTTCGCATAAGGATGTATATCCGAAAGGAGGTGATAGGGGTGCTCAATATCGACCAAAAATCGTATGGGAGGGGGGGGTGGAAAATGCTTCCCTAAGGAGTTAGAGGGCCTTAAAATTTTTAGGCAGTAAGTCGAGAAAAAAAATTCTATCACGATAACGGTTCATCGTAGAAAAAAAACTGTTAAGCGGTTTGAAAGCCAATTCTATGGGCTTTTAGGCAAAATTAAATTCATGGTAAGAATTTAAGCCAATGATGGTTAATTAAGCGGTCAAAGTCAAAAATTCTGAAAAAAAATTCTATTTTTTTTACTTTGAGAGCCATTTTGGTATGAAAAAGGTCCTATTAACACATACTTTTCTAATTTTTTTCAAAATCCTGAATTAATTTACTTCAAATCTGTGGTACATTTGTCATACCTTATTAGCGGTTTAACCTCAGGAAAAATAGGATTTATAAACAAACTTGAACTTTTTTTATGTGATGAAATTCTTAAAAGAGCAATCTTTGGCTTACAATGGCCAGCCAGCAATTTCTTATTTGAGACAAATTTTGGTTTAAAATTATACGAACTTTAACTGGAAAAATTGGTAATTGTTTGCTGAGATTATTTAATTTGATTTTTTAATTTATTTTTCCTGAGGTTAAACCGCTAATAACAGATTATATATAAGAACTTTTTTGCGAAGATTTTATAAAAAATAAATAAAGCCCACCTATTCAAAGTAAAATTGTGATCACTCTATTTTATTTTTATTTTGACTGACACAGCTTTTAAATTAAACGGCCAAATTAACTACGATTATTTTACTGAAATAAGGCGCAACAAAATTATATTGTACCTTTAACTTACTTTTTCAACTAAATTAGTCTACTTTAAATTTTTTTTTCACTTGAAATTAAAACGGCACTACTTAAAAACCATGTTTTATTCGTACGAATGTCGAGCGATCGATTGATGCAAATTGACGGAACTAAAAAACAGGTAGCTTTGCCTGGAATGCAGAAGCAATCCAAGTACAGCAAAATAGACCTAACGAATATTTTCCATTGAATGAAGGGAGCGATGGAAAAGAAAATTTTAAAAGTAGTAAGTAAATTTCTTTATTTTTCTGCTTGCTTTGCAGTTGGCAAGTAGGAAAATTTTAAAAATTTGACTAATTTTTTCAGTTAAAATGGCACAACTAAGGGCCAATATTACCAAGCATATTTAAAAAAATTTTAAAAATAAAATCTGATTTTCATTTTCACCAACGAAATTTTTAAAATATTTTTTTTTTAATTTTAAACTACCTCAGCAGGTCGTTTAAGTTTTTTTTAAGATATGGTAACAGCCAGGCGCGCAGCCAGGATTTCAATTTGGGGGGGGTTCGCAGAAAATTTTTCTAAATATTTTTTGTTTTTATTTTCGTAAAAAGCTTACAAAATATATAATTAAAATATATTTACATAAATATTTTACATTTTTATAAGGTGTACAAAGTAAAAAAAGTATTTTCGAAGGAACTTATTCAATTTAAAGTGCAATGTTAAGTCTGCGCTTGCTTTCAGCAAGTTTATTTAGTATGTCCTCTACACTGGGAGTAAGATCTCGATGGACGTGGAGGAGTGCTAAGGCATTTAACCTCTGTTCTGTCATTGTAGATCTAAGATAAGTTTTGAGTCGGCGGAGAGTTGAAAACGATCTCTCATTTTCACATGTGGTTATTGGAAGAGTAGCCAAAATAGTTAATAAAATAAAAATATTTGGTAAAATATCTTTTTTACAAAATTTTATAGCGTCAAACACTGTTTTTGGTCTTTCATTTTTTTCTAAATTATTAATTAATTTATACCAAATAGTGAGCTCCATTTTTGAATCATCAAAATTTCCCTCTAAATCATCTTGATAAAACTGAAAGAGTTTTTTAAATTTGTCTAAAAAATCATCAACTTTTGCAGTATCGCTTTGAGGAAATAAAACTTGAAAACCAAGAAGAATATCCTTGTGTTTTGAAAAGCGATTGGTTAAGTTGACAATAAATGCATCCACAAAAGGTAAATAAAGGGAAATACGATAATAATATTCAACACTTTTAGTATGAAAATGTGCTTCGTGGTCCTGAGAATGTGCGAGCCTAGGTTTTTGCAAAATAAGTCCGCTTGATAAAGCTTGCTTCTCAGCGTTTTTAAACAATTTCTGAAATTCTTCCTCAGCGTTACTTCTTAAGGTTTGAATATTCTCTAAGCATATATCTGCTAGGACAACAGCATATTTGAGATCAATGTTTCTACCTTGTAAATATTTACATAGAACAAATGTGTAACTAAAAACTTGGTTTATACAATGAAGAGATATAAAAAATTCGCCTTTTTGTAAGGCACATTTTAATAAATTAGACTGACTTGACACATTTTGAGCATTCCAAGAGGAAATTCGGTCAATAACTAAAATTATTGCATCATAAAACTTAATAAAAGAGTTTGTAGGACGGCGATGTAGAAATGTAAGCTGTGTGGTGTATTTTTTCCTTAATTTGGGGGGGGGGGGGGTTTGAACCCCCAAAAGCCCCCCCTGGCTGCGCGCCTGGTAACAGCCTTGTTTTGGGCGGTAGAAAAACAGCTGATTACATTCATTCTAAAATTTTACGGAAAAAATCTGCGCAAAACGAAACAAGCAAAGCTTTAAATGTATGGATTCATATTACAGCGATATGAGACTGATGAAAAATCGCGCGCACACGGCTCCATGCTCTAAAATAACATTTCAATCATTTGTGAATTTGACTGCCTACCCTGACACATTTTGCTATACCTAAAAAAGTTGCATATTGAAAATGAAATTTAAAATAAAAAAATTTTTAATTTAATTTAAAAATTTTTTTAAATATGTTTGATGATATTGGCCCTAAAAGAATGACTTTGATATTTTCAGTTAAAATGGCACAACTAAAAGAACGACGTTGATATTTTCAGTTAAGGTGGCACAATTCAAATTTTTGTTTTTTATTTTAGTTTCAAATATTGGTTTCTAGCTTTTATAGGGCAGATCTTAAACATTTATTTTTCGTATCTTGTAATTTTTTTCAGTCCGATGCAAAGCATTCAGCTCGTAAATTAGGAAATTGAAGAATTTGGAGTTTTTCAGTTAAAGGGGCACAATTTGAATTAGGACCATAAAAAATACAGAAAAATTTCCGTAAAAATGGCACAAATCAAAATTTTCTATTATTTCCATAGATATACATTAAAATTAAAAAAAAAAAAACATTTTCCGCTTAATGGACCCCCTCTATAGGGCAAATAGTTTTTTTAACAGTATTACAATACTTTTTGCGCAAACAGTTTTTGGCTTCTCCTAAAAATTTTTGTTTTTTCAGTTGGGCCGATTTAGTGTTAAGCGTGCGATATGCTTCCTTTATAGCCATAAACATCCTCCAAAAAAAATTTCCTTGGTCGGTCCTTTATTAAGGGTACCTCCAATACTAGGGTCTGTCACAAAAATCCCAAAACTGCTTCAAAATCTGACTTTTTCGAAATATTTCAATGAAGCTTAGAATTCGAGTGTATATTTAAGCCTCCGATTAGAATTTCAAAAAAAGTGGAAAAAAGCCGTGGAAAAGGGGCGGTTTTTATAACGAAATTAAACAAAAGTTGGTATATGGGGCCCCGTAATGGCCTTAAAAACCTCTTTAATATTCTTACATAGTAGTCCTGTTTTTGGGCGTGGTTCAAAAATTATTTAAACATGTGTCTGTGTCGGGTATTTTATTGTCAGGCTCGCCTGACTATAACACCTTCACTTGTTTTATATTTATTTTAATAGACTTACCTCGGTTTTTCGATCGCAATTATTTATAAATATTTACGTATATATATTTATTATCAATCAATACGTTTTAATAAAGTGTTTTTTTCCAATTTATTTGAGCCACCAGCGCACGCAATCACCGAAAAGAGCGATATTAAACTGCAAAATGTTTGCTCAAATGCATCCGCTGCGCGAAATTAAAAGAAAACAAAGAAAAACTACCGTTAACTTGAAGAAATAAACTTAAAACTTGAAGTCTGAGTTCCATAGAATATATTCTGTACAATTTCTCTTCTCTCTCAAAAACTTCATTTTTGACGTATGTGGTTGACTTTTTCGTGGATTTCGTGATATATACACGTTTGCTTTTTTGATACGAAACTGCTGTTTTTGTTTGAAGTAACTATATCGGTTGGGGGGGATTTGGACCACATACTTTAAGGCCAGGGGCCCCCTATAGGCTAAAGACCACTCTGAGCACCACCGCCCTCAAATTACCATTAAATGGGCGTGGAGTTTAAAAATTAGTGGCCCGAAATTTTTTGCTGTTTTGTGGCTGCACCGTAGTGCAAAAAGAAAAATAATTTTTGCTCCCCTATTTCAATTAGGAGCCCACCCTCAAATCCGACTTAGCTATTCCCCGCATTACCGCATAGTAAAAGACTATGAAAAAAATTGTTAACAAAATATGCCTGACAACATTTGTAGCTGAACGACTTTAGCAAGATTCTCCAGTAAACAAAATTTTTTTTGCGCCCCTATTTCATTTAGGAGCCCACCCTCAAATCCGAGCCACTTAGGCCGTAGGCCCATTGTGATACCAAGGAGGTTTTCTTGTGTTTGTGTGAGTGTATGTCTTATTATGTAGTGTGCCCCTAACATGCGATTTTTTGAAAAACCAATGCTAGGATCCGCTTCGGCTGTGCCAGCATTCAAACTTCGGACCCTCGGACAATGAAAAAATTTTTATTAACAAAATATGACTTAAAACATTTGTAGCTCAACGACTTAAGCGAGATTTTGTAAAAAAAAATGTGTTTGCGCCCCTATTTCAATAAGGAGCCCACCGTCAAATCCGACTTAGCTATATCCCGCATTAACATATAGTAAACGACTATGGAAAAGTCTTTTATTAAGAAAATATGACTATAAACATTTAAAGTTCAACGAATTTAGCGATATTCTAAAAAAAAAATATTTTTTTCGCCCCTGGAGCATTCCACCGTCACGTACAGACAAACTCAACTTTTTCTTGGTTTTTGAAAGCGCCTAGTGTAAGATGTAGTAATAAAATTTTATTTTACATAATTTTATATAAAAGCTTGAAGCTAAGATAGCCGATGACCACAAAGAAGCAGTAAAACATTTCTTATATTTCGTAATCGACAGGTCAAGTCAACCAGTGTTCTTAGTTGAAGCCTTTATATTAAAATTTCAGCAAAATTATTGAACATGGAGCACTGATATGTTTGAAGCAAATTATAACCAGGACGTGCAGCCTATGTTAAGCCGACAAAAATTTAAAAAAAGTTGGTCGGTAGTTTCAACAAAATATTTTATTGTCTTGTCACGTACAGACAAAGTACGTCACGTGTCGGACAGAGTTCAATTTTACAGTGAATATTGGTAGTTTTTCAATAGTTAACTTCCGTTTGTACTTCAGTTAAACTGTTATATCGGCACTCCACAATTTTTAAAAGCCTATTCCCGTTTTTGATTTGGTAATTCAGCAACTCTCATTGACTCCTTGGATTTAAAGTCTGGATCTTCGGCCTGTTTCTTTTCACGAAGTTTTCTCATGCGCATAGCTCTAATTGATTGCGTTCGATCAGCCATTATTGAAGCTTGAATTCCTGCATGAAATAAAAATAAAAATTATTCACCAACACACTTCCATTTCGAAGTATATTTTCCACAATTAAGAGGTGATACCAAGCCGAAAGGCATCTCGAAAAACAGTTTGTTTAATTTAAATTTTTACGTTTTTTATTACAGCTTTAGAAACCACTTGTAAAAACAAGAAATATATTTCGAAAACCAAGGCATTCTGAAATGAAAGTACTTTGAACAAATTATTCGTCACGTGTCGGACACTTTTAATTCATCAAGTGTTTAATATGCTATTTATATAATAGTCGCGCTTCTAACGTTTTTATTACAGATTAAGAAACTACTTGTAAAGACAAGAAATATATTTGGAAAACCAAGACGTTTTGAAAGGAAAGTACTTTGTACAAATTGTGCGTCACGTTTTGGGCAGTAAAACTTACAATTGGTAACGGCTCTATCTCACCAACGCAACGTATTTAAAAATTTTTTTTTTTTCTAAATCTTAGTTTTTATTGCACTTAGGCTTCTATGAAGAAGTCAGGCCTTAGTTATAGCACAAAAACGACAATGGCAATACAAAAACAATACTCTCGTTTTTTACTGGCAAAACTAAGGGCTCTTAAACCAAAACAGTTGACATAAGTTTAATGACATTCTTAAACTAGTTGACAAGAAGGTTTCAGCTGCCCTAAAGCGTGCATTACAGCCGTAAAAACTAATATTTTAAAACTGAAATGCATTTCCACTTTTTCCATACATTTTGTATGAAATCAAATATTGACGTTTCAGTCAACATAAGAAAAATACATTGAAAATAGATTGTTATGCTGTTCTATGCCATCACTAACCATTAGGGTAGTCCAAGTTTTCTAAGTTCATTTAATTTTGGGAGTCACCCCCTTAAAATGTAGTAGAGGGCACAAGGTGTATTTAATAAAGTGAAAGCAGTAGCACATGTGTCTTCTTCTTCTGAATTGTTTTTGTTTTTAGTTCATTCAACTGTCAAAATTGACGTTCGTTTTATTTCAAACATTTTCAAAGTTAAGAAGTAAATATGAGAAAGTGTATTTTGTGCGGGAAAAACAAAGGTGTTTCGTTGTTTAAAACACCCACCGACGAACGGCGGAAGAATTTGTGGGAAAAAGCCTGCAATAGGCAATTAAAAGCGACTTCCTATGTCTGCTCGGAGCACTTTTTGCCATCGGATATTATATTCGGTGGAAGATTGGCATTAATGCCAAGTGCGGTGCCTTCTATTGGAATTGTCTCCAATGAAGAGTAAGAGTGACAAAAATATACAAATATAAATATATACCTATGTATACATATAGTATATATAATATGAATTTATTAGTGCAAATAGACTAATTACACTGTGCTAGTTTTTAGGACAAAAAAATTTGTTCATCGTGCAAACCGGCGCAGTCGGGTCCGGCTCGGTCCCCCGAGTACAACAGTACCAAGCACTAGTCTAGGTTAGCTCGAGTTTGCGAAATATTCAACATTTTTTGCCCACATTTCACTGTTAATTTTTGAGTTATATTTTTTCAATTTAAGAGGCTTTGGACGCTCTTTTAAAGTTGGTTAACTAAGCCAGACTGAAACCCAAGTATCATTTAACTCAATTAATTTAATTTACTCAATCAAAGGCACGTTGTATTGGTTTTTTTTGAAATTTTACGCATTTCCTAACTTACCCTAAATGTATGCTATAAATTATATTAAAGTCGAAATATTCAAATGTTAAAATCATAACATTAAATGTTCCTGATTTCGTTTGATTTCTGTAAATTTTTGTAAAGCATACTTTTGTGATGACAAATGAAATTTTTGCCAAAAATGGCCTTAGATGTTGCATTTGATTGGTGTTTTTAGACTGCAATTGTATTATATGTGTATCTACAATAAATTAATGTGAGAATATTGCCTGTAGCCATTATAATTGAAAAGATACGATTTAAAATTCGATAGTGCTAAAGGTGGCCGAAAATGGTGAATATTTTGCAATCTAGAGCCAACTTCTACTATCGGCTATTACCGTTGTACTCTGGGGTGTCAGCTCGACCCGAATGCACCAATTTTCATGATGAACAATGTTTTCTTCTCGATGAACAAGCGCTTCGTCTTTGAAACTACACAGTTCGATTTCATTGCTTTTTTCACAATGTTGCCATTTTAATTGTTTGGCTTTCCTGACATATCGATTCATAAAAAAGGATGCATTTGTTATGGTATAGTTAACCATTGTACTTTATTTTGAAAATTAATGCAAAACCATATTTACAAAACAGAACTTCATTTACCTTCAAACAAATATACCAAAGGTGAACCAACGAGAATGGCGGAATGGTAGCGGACTGCTGTAGGTGGTGACGGCCCGGAAATGAGCATGGACATCGATTTCGACCGTTACTGCCTGTGGGTTGCGAGTCTCAGACCCTCCGCCAAGACGTAAGGGAACTGAGGATCGTCCCAGAGGATGACAAGAGGCGGTCGACCCAATAGCCTATGAGCGACCCAATTGAAATTTTTCGCGAATACTATGATCTTACATCTATTTACTGCCGAAATTAGAATGATTTATTAAATTTTGTGAATTAGAGCTAAATCACTCAAAATTATAGCTATTAGTTATTATAGCTCTATGAAGTATTTGGTATTATGGCACTGTAGAAATATAGCTAGTTCTTTTTATGTTGCTTTACGCCATTTGCGTTCAAGTGACAAATATTCAATTCCTAAATTTCTGGTAGACAGCAATTGTGTTATTTGTGAATTAGAATTTTGAGTGATTTAGCTCTAATTCACAAAATTTAATAAATCATTCTAATTTCGGCAGTAAATAGATGTAAGATCATAGTATTCGCGAAAAATTTCAATTGGGTCGCTCATAGGCTATTGGGTCGACCGCCTCTTGTCGTCCTCTGGGACGATCCTCAGTTCCCTTACGTCTTGGCGGAGGGTCTGAGACTCGCAACCCACAGGCAGTAACGGTCGAAATCGATGTCCATGCTCATTTCCGGGCCGTCACCACCTACAGCAGTCCGCTACCATTCCGCCATTCTCGTTGGTTCACCTTTGGTATATTTGTTTGAAGGTAAATGAAGTTCTGTTTTGTAAATATGGTTTTGCATTAATTTTCAAAATAAAGTACAATGGTTAACTATACCATAACAAATGCATCCTTTTTTATGAATCGATATGTCAGGAAAGCCAAACAATTAAAATGGCAACATTGTGAAAAAAGCAATGAAATCGAACTGTGTAGTTTCAAAGACGAAGCGCTTGTTCATCGAGAAGAAAACATTGTTCATCATGAAAATTGGTGCATTCGGGTCGAGCTGACACCCCAGAGTACAACGGTAATAGCCGATAGTAGAAGTTGGCTCTAGATTGCAAAATATTCACCATTTTCGGCCACCTTTAGCACTATCGAATTTTAAATCGTATCTTTTCAATTATAATGGCTACAGGCAATATTCTCACATTAATTTATTGTAGATACACATATAATACAATTGCAGTCTAAAAACACCAATCAAATGCAACATCTAAGGCCATTTTTGGCAAAAATTTCATTTGTCATCACAAAAGTATGCTTTACAAAAATTTACAGAAATCAAACGAAATCAGGAACATTTAATGTTATGATTTTAACATTTGAATATTTCGACTTTAATATAATTTATAGCATACATTTAGGGTAAGTTAGGAAATGCGTAAAATTTCAAAAAAAAACCAATACAACGTGCCTTTGATTGAGTAAATTAAATTAATTGAGTTAAATGATACTTGGGTTTCAGTCTGGCTTAGTTAACCAACTTTAAAAGAGCGTCCAAAGCCTTTAAAATTGAAAAAATATAACTCAAAAATTAACAGTGAAATGTTGGCAAAAAATGTTGAATATTTCGCAAACTCGAGCTAACCTAGACTAGTGCTTGGTACTGTTGTACTCGGGGGACCGAGTCGGACCCGACTGCGCCGGTTTGCACGATGAACATTTTTTCGACTACCACAGTGTTATTAGGAATTTCAATTAAGCGCCAATTTGTTATGTCCCACGGTGGGTTTTAAAGAATTTAAATTTTTTGGAAAACCACCCCGAACATTTTTGATGGATATGATTCTGGGATAGTTCCAGAGAAAAAAATGCAAACCCGAAAATCGCAGAACCTCAACTTTTCCCCCCACCCCCTTTTGATTTTTTTTTTTGCATTTTATGCATTCCTGCATTCAAATCGGTGTTATCTTGATGGTCTCGATGTAAAAATTAAATAAACTTTTGAAAAACTGATGATGCAATAATGTAAAAAAATACATAATCTATAAAAAGACATACAGTGCACTCTCTAAAACTCGAATAGTACTGGTACAGTACAGTACAGTGCTGGTAAAATGCGTTGTTTAATAAAAAAATTCAAGGTGTTGAAAAACTCGGGCAATTCGTCAACTATGTTAGAACATGGCTAGTTTTAATTAGTTCAAGTTTTCGTGAGTGCACTGTATATAATTTCATTCTTACTACCGTTAGTTTTGACACGAAAACATGCATATGCTAAAAGTATACTAATCCTACGGCGTTATTCGCGGCACTGATTTAATTGATTTTCAGACTTTATTAAAGAAAAATGACATTCTTATACGTGTTTTAAAGTTAAACAATCATCCATAATTTATAATATAAAATCGAAGCATTGTTTACAAGCCTTTTTGTTTCTGTTTGATTAAATCAAAATAAACTTATTTTTAAACATTGTTTTGAACTTAAATGTGACTACTATTGTATTCGACAACGGCTCTTAATAGACGTGCAGAATAGTCAGGATGTAGTCTACTTATAAAATATTTACTCCATGTCTTCTTAAAGTCTGCATGTACAGATTCCATTGCCTGCTCACTATAAAAGCCAAGTCCTTTTTGATACTTTGAACACATTCCTTACTTCTGTACAAATCTAATCCATATGGTTAATTCACTATGTTAATTCAATGTGGAAACATGCTATAAGTGCAACATTTTGTTATTTTATGAATTAATTGTGGCATAAATTTTTAAATAACATCAAGCAATTTATTGTTGTATTTAGCGGCGATGTCATTATTTCAAATTCAGAAATGGAGATTGTCCAAATGCGTGCAAAAAATAGAAGACTCAAAGCACAAATCTCCATGTTGGAGGAAAAAGCGAAGCGGACCAATAATGTTATGAGAGGCAAATGGCAAATCCAAGTACATATTTTTCTCAAGAATAAATAAAATTTTTATTCATATATAATTACATATAAAGGAAAAGAAGAACATTGGAAATGGAAAGATATTTCATCGTGCATCTGTCTGCACGCATCTGGTCCCAGAGCGTACAACCATATGTACCAAAAAGGTTTCCCGCTTCCTCACGTCTCGATGTTAGAACGATGGGCACGTAGGGTTACATTGAACGAAGGAGTCTTTGATGTCAGCATCGATTTCATGCGCGGCGCTACTGGCCTAACTGAAGAGGACAAACTTTGTGTTCTTTCTTTTGATGAAATGAAAGTAACGGAAACATACGAATACAGCGCCTCACAAGACTGTGTAGTAAAACCTTCAAACAACGTGCAAGTAGTTATGGCTCGAGGATTGCGGAAGTCCTGGAAATAGCCCGTTTCTTTTTACTACGACTGCCAAATGACGAATGAGTTAATTGTTAAACTTATTACCTTGCTCAACGAAGCCGGCTATAAAGTCGTTGCAATGGTCAGCGATATGGGTCCGCAAAATCGAAACCTTTGGAAAACCCTTGGGATCACAATAGGTAGATCCTTTAAAAGTGTTATTAAAAAAATTGAGCTACATAATTATTAAAAACAATTTAGATAAGCCCTGGTTTGAGAGTCCTGTCGATATCGAAGAAAATATTTTTGTATTTGCTGATGTACCCCATTTACTGAAACTCATACGAAATAATTTCTTGGATACTGGCATATTTTGGAGTAACACTTTATTAACCAGCCGAACTGTTTCGGATGTTTTGCAAAATGTGTCCACGTCTGATGTATCCATTGTATACAAACTGACAGATGAACATTTGTCGGTTAAAGGACCGGACCGGATATGCGAAAAGAACTTTTTTGATCAAATAAGATAAATTTTTAACGTTTAGGAAGACAAATAGTGAAATTAGCCGCACAGCTATTTTCTAACACAACTGCTAATGCAATCCGACGTTGCTACTCTAATGGAATAGATTTATATGAAGCGTTGAAGACAACTGATTTTTTCCAGCTTGTGAATGACTGGTTTGACGTCCTGACCTCCTCAATGAAAACTTTAGGTCTTCCGGGAAAGGTAGACATAAATTATAAGAAATACTAACTAGATTGAAACTATTTTTGTAACTGTTTTAGAAACCATATGGATTGGAGCTTTCGGCACAAAATGAAATTTTAGCAAGGATGAATGAGTTCATGTCTTGTCCTATCATACCGGGGAAAAAGAGCTTGGAATGGTTCCATAAAGGAATTCTAATAACGAATGCGTCTCTGTTTAAGCTTCATTCGTATGTCTCCCAAAAGCATAACATGGAGTTTATAGCCACAAACCGACTAAACCAAGACATTTTGGAGCAATTTTTTGGCAACATGCGCAATAGAGGAGGATTGAAAGATCATCCAACTCCCATGGAGTTTAAATTCAGACTGAGAAAGTATGTTTTTGGTAAGTACGAATGTGTTCCAAGTTTTAAATCTTACTAATTTGTATGCACTAAAAATTTACTAAAGTGGAGTGTTTTCGATTGTTTTCAGCAAAAACACTCTAATCTTTAGTAAATTTTTAGTGCATACAATAAAAGAAGCCCCAGTTTCGCTGAATTGTTAGGTATTTTTCTTAACAAAAAGAAGACCTTTTACAAATGTTGTTCGATATTGTTCGATATAAGTACTCACGAAAATGTGTAGAACCTTTTTTATATATGTGGTAAAATAAAATTATTTTGCTTACATCGCTGTACTTAATGTTGCCGATGCTAGCAACTCAAGGTGTATTTATTATTGCTAGCAACTAAAAAACGTTTACTTAGACCGCTAAGTGATACTAAGTTAGTTTAACCTAAGATTAACTTACACTAATAACATTCGAATTAGATATAATGATCAGTTGACATATAGGATAACTTTTAAATACTGAACTAAGATGGTTAAAATTAATATAAAGTCGTGAAAAATAAGTTGATGAAAGGTTAATCTTTTTAAAAAATGAATAATTAGTAATGAAAAAGACTCTAGCCTTTTAATTAAATAAAATAAAACAGATCGTTTCGGGTGCGGCAATGCGCTTAGGGTCTCGGACAACAACTGAGCCCTTTCGATCTTTCTTCTAAGTTTCTCTTTTCTTCTTACAATGTGTTCGAGTACATTTCACGACTTATGAGTGTAACAACAATTTGAGTGGAAAATTACATTTCATTTTGAGTTACATTGCTCTTTCTTAATTTACTCTCAAATAGAAAGGGTTGCCATCGTAGACATCCCGCCGGCCTTGCAGGTACTGCAATGGGTTTCAGGGTCCACGAGTCCTGATAGATTCAACCGGACCGGTGATGAGTTTTCCACGCCGGCAAAATAGGGATCTGTAAAGAAATCATCGAAAAAAGAGATTTAGTGTAACACCGAGGTGTGGGTTAAGAGTAAATTGGGTGCATTAGATGCAATGAACTTTTTAAATGTTGCAGTTAAAAAGTGGTGCGTGAAAGGCAATTGTAAGAGAGAAATTAAAGAGTTGGGTATGTGTTTGAAATATCAAATAGGGCATAAGTTGTCCAAATTTGGGTGCATAAAATGCGTGCTCATTGGGTTCAGAGCATTGGGGCTATAAGGGTTAAAGTGTGAAGAGTTCCCTTACTATTTGTCAAAAATCTAAGTTGTGGGTTTTGGTTCAAATAATGAAGTTTCCACACAGTGAGCGCAGGGGTGTCACTCGAAGTAAAATCTACTCAGTGACTCCATTTTGAGCCAATAATGTGCCACTCAGATTTATCTTACTCCTTTCAGTCAAATAATGGGTGTCACGCCACTTCCTATATATTATCCATGGGTGCAGATCTGTTGAAATTAGGATCGGCAGGGGTTAGCCGAAATAAAATGAGCAGTCAAACACCGCTATAGACGAAAATAACAGAAAAGTGAGTGTAGGGGCACAAGTGCATTAACTGAAAGTCGAAGACAAGCTGGTGACTAAGGGGTTAATTCACACGCTTTTCGGCTTGGCGTAATTCCAAACCCAAGATTTTTCGATTTAATGTATTCCCGTAGCAACATAAGGTTTCTGAATGGGTTCAGAGACGAATGTGGTTTGGAAATCTTAATTGATCGAGGGATGCACTGTGAAGAGTTCTGCTGAATCGAGAATTGCTTCCAATGTTGGAGGGAGTACGAGTTAGTCGTGTGGTGTGAATCACGGTTGTCACAAATGTGAGTCACGTTATGAGCAATATTGAGATTTTACTTGAGATATATTTGGGTGACACAAAACAGACTTTTCAGTGTAGAAATTATTATTTGACCTAGATAAGGGCTGTTATTATATCCGATTTTTGCAAAAGAATTATAAGGGATTGTGCATTATAGCAAAGCAAGCGTAAATATACTTTATCAATCATCATTTTAAATAAAGTTAGTGGGCTGTCACAACCTTTCTCTAGTTCTTAACAGCCTAAGAGTTGAATATAGGGCACCAACATAAGGGCTGTTGGGAGAGGCCTTGCCGGCAAACCGATAGATTGGGAAATTCAGTGTTGAGTCCTAAAACAGAGAAAAATTATTCCCACAAGTGATTTATGAGATACGAAGTATTCTCATAATAGGGGTTTTAGGACATTATGAGTCCTAAGACAGAAAATTTTTCCCACAAGTTATTTATAAGATACGATGTATCTTATAATTGGGGTTCTAGGAAGTTTACTCATAGACAAGTAAACTAAAATTGGTGTCCCACACATCAATGATTATCATTTAATGCCTGTGCAGTGGCTCCCGCCTTTTTTATGGCTTTACCATAAAAGACTTGTTTCCTTTTGATAGTTGATAGAAATATATTGAGTTCGCAATGAAACACCGAAAAAAACTTACGTGTATCAAGCGAAAGGTCTTATACCGACCGTAGGGTACCATTGAAATGCAATAGAGTTCATATGGTAAATGCACAAATTGAGTGTTTTGCTTGTTAGTTTTTTTTTTTTTTTTTACAAACCAAACGGGGACGATTGACAATTATGAAAAAATAAGAAATTAAGAAAAGAAATGTAGCAAATTAAAATAATAATTTGTGGGTCTTATTTTTTCGTACTTTCCTTCTAATATTAGAAGTAAAAAAAGGGGATAATTATACGTTAATATAAAAATCGAATCGTCATGTTAAAATTGTCTTTTTAGTGTTTTTATTTAAAAAAATTTTATTTGATTTGAAGCGCATTAGTGTTGTTGTCAGAGGGATAGAGAAAAGAAGAAATATAAGAACTGCTGTAAAATTTTTGTACGCAGTAGAAAATACATACATATGTATGTATGTAAGTTCGTTTGGGTTTGCGCAATTAACAGTGTGGGTGAAAACTATATGAACAATGTGTGAGTCAAGAACCGCTTATTGGCTTTTGACTTTCCCGCACTTTTTGGCTTGGGTCTTATAACTTTTCTCTATATATATACAAATATAGATATGCTAACTCAAATCAAAGTTTTTAAAGCTTTAAAGTTTAAGGGTTTTTTTTATATATTACAATATAAAAATAAAATTATAAGATTTCTTCAATATTTATGTAGTGGACTGTATTTTTATTTGAAAGAGGCTTGGGTTTTGCGAAAAGGCAAAAAAAAGAAACAAAAAAACACAGCAAACCAAAACTAGTGGCATCAATAGTTCTGATGCAGTTTGTGTGCTACTTTTTTTTTTGTCGGGAATATAAATATATAAAATAATTTATATTACATACAGTACCTGGAGCTTAGGGGCTTTAAAGGGTGTTACCGACAACTTCAAAAAGGAGCCGAGGCATCCATACGTCCTGGCCTTGAAGCGAGAGGGTCATCTTCGTCGGAACCATTGTTGCTTGGGTTGCTCCAGATTTTGTTCTTCTTGTTGTTGTTTTTCCTCGAATATTTGTTTTGTTAATTTTTATTTATTTATTTTTTTTTATTTTTTTTTTGCGCCGCGTTTACAGTTTTTAATTTAGGGTTTTTTTGTGTTTTTAAAAAATAAATTAAGGGTTCAAAGTAGGCTCGAAGGACCATGAAAAAGACTCTAGCCTTTTAATTAAATAAAATAAAACAGATCGTTTCGGGTGCGGCAATGCGCTTAGGGTCTCGGACAACAACTGAGCCCTTTCGATCTTTCTTCTAAGTTTCTCTTTTCTTCTTACAATGTGTTCGAGTACATTTCACGACTTATGAGTGTAACAACAATTTGAGTGGAAAATTACATTTCATTTTGAGTTACATTGCTCTTTCTTAATTTACTCTCAAATAGAAAGGGTTGCCATCGTAGACATCCCGCCGGCCTTGCAGGTACTGCAATGGGTTTCAGGGTCCACGAGTCCTGATAGATTCAACCGGACCGGTGATGAGTTTTCCACGCCGGCAAAATAGGGATCTGTAAAGAAATCATCGAAAAAAGAGATTTAGTGTAACACCGAGGTGTGGGTTAAGAGTAAATTGGGTGCATTAGATGCAATGAACTTTTTAAATGTTGCAGTTAAAAAGTGGTGCGTGAAAGGCAATTGTAAGAGAGAAATTAAAGAGTTGGGTATGTGTTTGAAATATCAAATAGGGCATAAGTTGTCCAAATTTGGGTGCATAAAATGCGTGCTCATTGGGTTCAGAGCATTGGGGCTATAAGGGTTAAAGTGTGAAGAGTTCCCTTACTATTTGTCAAAAATCTAAGTTGTGGGTTTTGGTTCAAATAATGAAGTTTCCACACAGTGAGCGCAGGGGTGTCACTCGAAGTAAAATCTACTCAGTGACTCCATTTTGAGCCAATAATGTGCCACTCAGATTTATCTTACTCCTTTCAGTCAAATAATGGGTGTCACGCCACTTCCTATATATTATCCATGGGTGCAGATCTGTTGAAATTAGGATCGGCAGGGGTTAGCCGAAATAAAATGAGCAGTCAAACACCGCTATAGACGAAAATAACAGAAAAGTGAGTGTAGGGGCACAAGTGCATTAACTGAAAGTCGAAGACAAGCTGGTGACTAAGGGGTTAATTCACACGCTTTTCGGCTTGGCGTAATTCCAAACCCAAGATTTTTCGATTTAATGTATTCCCGTAGTAACATAAGGTTTCTGAATGGGTTCAGAGACGAATGTGGTTTGGAAATCTTAATTGATCGAGGGATGCACTGTGAAGAGTTCTGCTGAATCGAGAATTGCTTCCAATGTTGGAGGGAGTACGAGTTAGTCGTGTGGTGTGAATCACGGTTGTCACAAATGTGAGTCACGTTATGAGCAATATTGAGATTTTACTTGAGATATATTTGGGTGACACAAAACAGACTTTTCAGTGTAGAAATTATTATTTGACCTAGATAAGGGCTGTTATTATATCCGATTTTTGCAAAAGAATTATAAGGGATTGTGCATTATAGCAAAGCAAGCGTAAATATACTTTATCAATCATCATTTTAAATAAAGTTAGTGGGCTGTCACAACCTTTCTCTAGTTCTTAACAGCCTAAGAGTTGAATATAGGGCACCAACATAAGGGCTGTTGGGAGAGGCCTTGCCGGCAAACCGATAGATTGGGAAATTCAGTGTTGAGTCCTAAAACAGAGAAAAATTATTCCCACAAGTGATTTATGAGATACGAAGTATTCTCATAATAGGGGTTTTAGGACATTATGAGTCCTAAGACAGAAAATTTTTCCCACAAGTTATTTATAAGATACGATGTATCTTATAATTGGGGTTCTAGGAAGTTTACTCATAGACAAGTAAACTAAAATTGGTGTCCCACACATCAATGATTATCATTTAATGCCTGTGCAGTGGCTCCCGCCTTTTTTATGGCTTTACCATAAAAGACTTGTTTCCTTTTGATAGTTGATAGAAATATATTGAGTTCGCAATGAAACACCGAAAAAAACTTACGTGTATCAAGCGAAAGGTCTTATACCGACCGTAGGGTACCATTGAAATGCAATAGAGTTCATATGGTAAATGCACAAATTGAGTGTTTTGCTTGTTAGTTTTTTTTTTTTTTTTACAAACCAAACGGGGACGATTGACAATTATGAAAAAATAAGAAATTAAGAAAAGAAATGTAGCAAATTAAAATAATAATTTGTGGGTCTTATTTTTTCGTACTTTCCTTCTAATATTAGAAGTAAAAAAAGGGGATAATTATACGTTAATATAAAAATCGAATCGTCATGTTAAAATTGTCTTTTTAGTGTTTTTATTTAAAAAAATTTTATTTGATTTGAAGCGCATTAGTGTTGTTGTCAGAGGGATAGAGAAAAGAAGAAATATAAGAACTGCTGTAAAATTTTTGTACGCAGTAGAAAATACATACATATGTATGTATGTAAGTTCGTTTGGGTTTGCGCAATTAACAGTGTGGGTGAAAACTATATGAACAATGTGTGAGTCAAGAACCGCTTATTGGCTTTTGACTTTCCCGCACTTTTTGGCTTGGGTCTTATAACTTTTCTCTATATATATACAAATATAGATATGCTAACTCAAATCAAAGTTTTTAAAGCTTTAAAGTTTAAGGGTTTTTTTTATATATTACAATATAAAAATAAAATTATAAGATTTCTTCAATATTTATGTAGTGGACTGTATTTTTATTTGAAAGAGGCTTGGGTTTTGCGAAAAGGCAAAAAAAAGAAACAAAAAAACACAGCAAACCAAAACTAGTGGCATCAATAGTTCTGATGCAGTTTGTGTGCTACTTTTTTTTTTGTCGGGAATATAAATATATAAAATAATTTATATTACATACAGTACCTGGAGCTTAGGGGCTTTAAAGGGTGTTACCGACAACTTCAAAAAGGAGCCGAGGCATCCATACGTCCTGGCCTTGAAGCGAGAGGGTCATCTTCGTCGGAACCATTGTTGCTTGGGTTGCTCCAGATTTTGTTCTTCTTGTTGTTGTTTTTCCTCGAATATTTGTTTTGTTAATTTTTATTTATTTATTTTTTTTTATTTTTTTTTTGCGCCGCGTTTACAGTTTTTAATTTTGGGTTTTTTGTATTTTTAAAAAATAAATTAAGGGTTCAAAGTAGGCTCGAAGGACCATGAAAAAGACTCTAGCCTTTTAATTAAATAAAATAAAACAGATCGTTTCGGGTGCGGCAATGCGCTTAGGGTCTCGGACAACAACTGAGCCCTTTCGATCTTTCTTCTAAGTTTCTCTTTTCTTCTTACAATGTGTTCGAGTACATTTCAAGACTTATGAGTGTAACAACAATTTGAGTGGAAAATTACATTTCATTTTGAGTTACATTTCTCTTTCTTAATTTACTCTTAAATAGAAAGGGTTGCCATCGTAGACAAGTAATATGTGCATAAAAAAAATATAATAAATGAAGAATTTTAAATAAAAAGCAAGGAGTATTAAATACGATTTGATAAAAAGGATTCCGATTTCGAATTTTTGTCTTCATTAATTGAAAGAGCTGTAGCAAGGTGTATTTACAACTTGAGCTGTAGTACTTCGTTTCAGCAAAAAGGTATAGTTGAGGTGTGTAAATGAAATATCAAAATGCACTCATTTCGCCAATATTATGTATAATTTCTATACACAGCCAGAAATACAGAACTATTGGGACAAGTCGGAAACGTGCAAACTGAAAATACAAGTTAACTGCAAAGATCTCGTCATACAGACGATCTCACTCGCAGCGGGAATGCTACAGCAGATTTGCACGATCCCGATGACTTTCAGATGGAATCGATGGAATGCGATGAGTTAGAAGACTCTCAGATCGCTGAAGAGATCGGTGTCTTACATGAAGACGGTTTAGAGTACCTTGCCGGCTTCCTCATTCATAAACTGAACTTGACAGAATTCGAAAGCAAAGACAGTTCATTTACTTGGGTTGATCAGGTGTCTAAAGGAAACTTAAGGAAACCTTCTCAGCTCTTTCTTGGTTCTGTTAAGAAACTAGCGATGGTTTTTCAACAGTTAAACCAAGACAAAATATGCCTCAGCCAGCGATTGCAGTCTAATTTGATTGCAAAAAGCAGATCAATAGAGTTGCCCGATCGCGTTAAGCAGCTTTTTTTTTAAACCCGCATCCATTTTCGCATAAAAAACCTCAATAAGCGTCTTAAATTCAAAAAAGCTAAACAACGTATAATGGGGTTCAGCAAAATGATTAAAATTAAGCTTTGATTGTGAGTATATTGAGTGATTCGGTGAAACATTTTTCAACATTAACTTTAAAATTTACAGCTAACTTTAATTGTTCAAAAAAAGAGTGGTTTTTAATTTAAATTTCCACTATAAAACCTAAAATTATAATTATATGACGATCTTAGTTACAATACACTTAACCGGAAAAACCATTCTTTCTCTGCATTGGTAATGCATTTCAAAAAAGTTTTGTGAAACTCGCGCTTTTCAGTTTTGGTATTTAAAAAAACGTTCGTCAATTAAACTGGAAAAGTTTGAAATTGCAAACGCGAATGTTTTATGCTCGGGGGTGAACGTCTAAGTATCCCGCGATCGATATACAAACGTGGAAATTCCCGATTGTGCATTTCCTCAATGTTGTTTGGCACTGTAATTATTGCGTGTCAGCAGTTTCATTGCCGTTTAGTTTGTTCGATCGTTGGTGTTCGTTAAGTGATTTCACTCGTCAGCTAGTATGCGTTCTTGTTAGCCACGTATAGAGAGCTCAGCCATTTCCATTCCGTGATTGTGGTCGTTGTGGAGCTAGTACTAAACAAAGGTCCTTGTGTTTTGATTAACTTCAATAGGTGAATTCAAAGTTACTTCCAATAAACATAAATAAAAACAAGATCCGTTGATTTGTTGATTTAGTATTGCAAAAGAAATATTTTTAAAATTCAGAACTAAATGTCACATTTAATATTTGTTTACAATTTTGGTTTTGTATATATCAGCTGATATTGACATTTGGCTGTACTCACAACAAAAACAACTCCCTGTTGTTTTTGTCGAGTTGTACTTGTTGTAGAACTGCTATCACCTTATTAAATAAACCTTGTAGAGGGAATTAGAAAAGGAAATATGGAAAGATTAAGATCGATCGGACAGCAGTTAGGGGGTGTACAACGAGGTCAAAGTTCAGAAACCTGAGTGAATGCTTAAACCAGTGATTGCCATCGGAATGCCCGCGGGCAACGCACTTGTGTAAGGGCGCCTATTCGTGTGAAGCCGAAGCTGAAAAACGAAAATCAGTCTGTTGTCAAATGTCGAGCGAGCAATTTTGCGTCGCATGCTTTCTTGAAATTTTAATTTCCTTCATTCAAATTTTCGTCATTTCATTCAAATCAGTCATATGAAAACTGTCGAACGGGAAGGGTGTATTCTAGACTGGTCCTTATTTTTTTTAAAACTGGGTTTCTTAAAATTGCCAGGCAAATTATATAAGCTTACGGTTCCAAACTACCAAATATGAAGTTTGGTTTCGATCCGATAATGTTTGATGGGCGCGGAAGTCACTCAAAGTTTAAAATTCCATTTGTATGAGAAAAAACCTGGGTTGTGTTAGTTTTATCAAAATTTAACACATATAATATAATTTCTCTAACCAAATGTGAATGGTATTCCATTGAAAATAGATGTGTCTTTCTTTGAAGCTATAACAACATAAAATCGGATTGTATTTGGCACAGCCAGGACTACTGAAAGTCAATTTTTTAGGAAATTCAAAAGATGCTTCGACTTGGAGGTCTTGGATAGCCACAAGAATTAGCAGAAATGTTTTTAAAATTCATATTTGGAAAATGTACAAAATAGCCCTTCGAATGAGCTTTATATGAAGAAAATCGGATTACTCTTTACTTTAGCTTGAACATACTAAACAATTGCTATAGATTTTTTAGGACAAAATTTTAGGCTCTTAATTTTAGCGGGGTGAGAATTGGTCATGGTCTCAAATAATTTCAGGCTTCTCGTTAGATTCTAAACTTGCAATTCATTTCGCAACATTTGATACCAAAATCATGAAATTTGTTTGGCGGTTTCTGCTTATATGGATATTATTAAAATTTCAATATTTTTTTGGTTGTAAAAACAGCTGAATTTCACTGCTTTAAATGCATCAGACAGGTAAATGTTACAACATTTTTGGGAATTTATGCTTCAAAAGAAGTGGTATTATGTGCAGAATTATATATGATATGGTTTTTTTTTACAATGATCTACCACTTTTCCAAAATTTCATGAAAAACTTCACATTTTAGGGAATTTTGGGGGAATTTTGGCAGATATTTTTTCCTTTTTAGGAAATTTTGAAAATTTTCAACTTTTAATTTTTTAATTTACAGCCGTTGTAAAGCTAAATTTAAAGCAGAAATTATATTTTCGGATGGTTTATTTAATTATTTGAAGAATATTTATTTGACGAAAGTAAAATTCAGTTTTAGTGTTTAAAACATTTGGTAAGCGTACACAATTGATAAGCGTACTTTTGTTGAATGCCGGCCATTTTTTAATTTTACATTTGGTTCTTTTAGCTGCAACATTTTGACCATCTCTCGTTTTTGTTCAATTGACCAAATGTTATGGTCGGTTCTCCTCCGGAACGGCTGGACCAATCAAGTCGTATTTTAGCACACAGGTATATCGGGATCCGAGTTTGATCCTAAGTAAAAATAGCAGGCATCCGCCGACTGCCACGCCCACAAATGAATTTAATGTGTTTTCTGTAAAATGCTTTTAACTTGCGAACCACTTAAAACATTTCATTAATGTTTGGTGCACTGGTAAACTACTGAAAGTGACATATCCCGGAAAAAAATGGACGCCGTCCTCCTCCAGCTACGCCCACAAATAAGGGCTTATCGTAACTTGTGAAGTAAAAGACGTATAACCTTCAAATTTGTAACATAGGTTGACCAAGGCGAATGAAAGGTGTATGAAAAATATTTATGTGGCCCGCCCACTGCCACGCCCACATATAAAGATTTTTCGTAACTTTTTAAGTAAATAGCGTAGAAGCTTCCAAATCGCAACATAGGTTGACCAAGGTGAATGAAAGGTGTAGGGAAATAATTTATGTGGCCCTCCCACTGCCACTTTTTGTATTTATGTATAGGAAATTTACTTGCTGCGTTCCAGCGCAGAGCCTTTAAGCGCATATCGCACCCTTGCTACTAAATCGGCACAATTCAAAATTTCGCATTTTTCGAAAATCATTCAATATCTCTTGAAACTGAGGAGAAATAATATTTTTTCTAATCTTAATTTACTCTCAATTGACTGCTGCATCTGTCAATACAAGAGAAAATTTTCTTGGTGTTGGGTTTCTTACAGAAAAATGCAATCGAACATAAAAAAATTGATAAAATTTTTTTTGAATTGTGCCGATTTATTAGCAAAGGTGCGATATGTAAGTTACCTGGACATTTTTGTCTGTAAATGTATGAAAATTTCTCTTTTAGCTGCATTCAACTTAGGTGCACGTTCGCTTTAACAGCATCCTGTTTTTAGTCTTTGAAATAAAACTTCATCCTAAAATGTTCCTTTAACAGCCCTGTTGAAAATTTATCTTTTGAATTTCAAACGCTTTCCTATCGACCTAAAATGCCTTTGCTTTATTCGAATTTTTCAAAAATTTTGATACAAAATTAATAAATCCGGTTTAAACTCTCATATCGACTATCATTTGGAAGTTTAAACCATGAAAACGTTTAAGCTAGGCTGAAGAGTATAGGCCTCAATTTTTTTTTTTCAAGTCGTGTTATTGCATTTTTTTTTATTTCTAGTCAGTTATGAAAAAATTTTTCTTTTGGTACAAAACTTATATATATTTTTTGTTATTAAAATTAATATTTGGACGGCGTTCTTTTAAGCGCCTGATATGTGTTGTTAAAGAAATTCTGATATGTGCCTCAAAAATGCCGCTAAAAAAAATTGGTTAGGTGCATTTTTCGCTTAGGTGCATAAAATTGTCTGGAAAATAATTGAATGCAGTTAAGCAGAATATACTGTATCGCATTTTTGCTTGTGAAAAACAGTTGAAAACAACAAACAGCTGCCAGTTTAAAATTTATCACCATTAAGAATAAAAATACGCACTTATTCGCATGGTCATATCCAGAATTTCAGTTGGGAGGGGGTAGGTAGGTAGGTTGGATTGGCTGCCACTTAGGCCGTTGATCGGCCCATCGTGATACCACGGACGTTTTCTTGTGTTTGTGTGAGTGTATGTCTTTTTATGTCGTGTGCCCCTAACATGCGATTTTTGAAAAACCAGTGCTAGGCTTGGAACACTACACTCCGTTTCGCCTGTGCCGGGAATCGAACCTCGGACCCTTGGACCAAGAGCATAGCACGCATCCCCTACGCTATCCCATAGCCACGTTCGGAGGGGGTAGGGCAAGATAAAACTAATTTATTCTATATGTATGGTAACTTTTTTTCGTATGTTCATAGGTGTTATCCAATGTACGGATAGGTAGGTTAGGATAGGTTGTATTTGAGTGTGTAATCAATTACATGAAAGTAATTGAAGCATATATAGTAATAATTACATTTTTAAAGTATTGAAAAATATTTAGGTATTTAAGTTACGATTTTGAATGGGGATTGTAAAATTAGTCAGTGGCTTAGAGTTAGAATGCTTAACTGACACGCGATGGGACCCGGGTTTGATTCCTGGCAGATGCGGTTTTTTTTAACTTTTCAAATTCAGCAGAGTTGATTTTATTATAATATTATGAAGTTGGCAATACAAAACCGTCGGTAGTTTAGGGGGTAGTGTGCTCGATTTGTGTTTCGACGGATGAGGGCTTGATTCCCGACAAAGTAAGAGTTTTTTTTACTATCAAAGGCAAAATGAGCTATTTGTCTCAACGCAGAGTCATGGGAGACAGATTGGCGCCTGGTCAACAATTCATTAATTATACCGTTAGATGCATATTTTTTTCAACTTGGAGTCCCCTACATACGGATGGAGCCTTTCTTTCCTTTTTAGCTTCAGCGGTGCCTCAATGATCAGTCGTAGGGTTCCGGATCTTAGGTTTCCCCAAAGAGTTACTGACTCAATGTCATATCCACAGTTATTATAATTATTGATTATTTAATAGCTCTATGTGTATGTATCTAAGTATTTTTTTGTTTTAATTACAATTACAAATTTTAATTGAAGTTTTTTCAATTACAAATTGTAATTGTAATTGAAGATTTTTCCATTACAATTACTTGTAAGGAAAAGTCTTCAATTAAAATAACAATTTGTAATTGTAATGGAAAAATCTTCAATTACAATTACAATTATGTAATTGTAATTGCGAAAATTTTGTAATTGGACTGGCCAGGTCTGTTTGATGCTCCTGGAAAACTCTTTTGTGGTGTATGCTGGGCAGAAAATATTTAGAGGGGGACAGCTGCCCCTCCCTGCCCTACACCCATGCTTATTAGTATAATTTGCTGCACAACAGCAGAACAGTAACCTTCGATTGTGAATTTTTATGTTCAAAAACAGGGTTCGAAAAGCCTGGATTTTTTTCATTCAAAAGGCTAAAGCTGAGCTGCGGCTGTGAAAATTTAATCAGCCGCAGCCACAGCCGTAGCTTCAAAACCAAATCAAATGGCTGAAGCTGAGCTGCGGCTGTGTAAATTTCAACAGCTCAGCCGTGTAATATACAAAGCCGCAGCTCAGCTTAAGCCGTTTGAAAGAATATTCAACGGCTGCGATTTAACAAATAAAAAAAATAGATAAAACAAAGTAGTACATTAAAAAAGCACACAATCATTTTAGTTTCTATGTCTATACAGTTATTTAATCGAAGGAGTTGAGCTATCTTGACGAAGTTCGGTATGGAGATGCAGGGCAACATGAGTAATATTAAGTTCGATATTGGGCATGATCGGGGACCATTTCGGGTACCTCCAGTACAAACTGCGATTCCTATTTCTTTTTCATTTTCAAACTAGTTCAATAAAATATTTCCATAACTCAACTTACTGTCAAATTTAATTTATTTTCCTTTCAGTGCTGCCATTTCTAAAATTCAGTTTTCACCAAAGGATATTAAAAATTCCCCTCGTTTTACAATTACATAAAAAAGACTATTCTAATTATCTTATTTGTTTAGGATTATAGTTGCTTTTACTATACAAACCTTACAAAGTTAGACTAACTAGCGAAATCTTTCTAGAAATGCTTTGCATGATTTTTGCAACCTGAAAATATTAATTGAGCGCTACAAAGTTTAAAATTACACCTTATATAGCGAAAAACTGGTTCAAATGACAACACTGTTTCCTTTGCCCCCGTTTGACTCAGCTGTTGTTCGTTTTACGCCGCCACAGCGCAGCCTCAGCCTTAAAATTTAAACAAACGGCTGAGCTGTGGCTGAGCTGTTGAAATTTACACAGCGGCAGCTACAGCCACGGCTACGTTTTTTGAAAATTGGCTATTTGATAGTCAGCCAACAGCTATTTTTTAGTGCTTTGGCTGTTTGGCAGCCAGCCTTTCGAACCCTGGTTTTTGAGATATGGACAAAAAACGTGTTTTTTGGATACTTTACGAGATTTTGCCAAATAACTCCAAAACGGCTCGTCTAAATAAAATAAAATTTTATCAGTATGAAGCACAAAACTTTTCCCTTTGCAACAATATTTCAATTGTTACAATTAGGGACCGAACCAGTTATGACTTTACATATTTCATTAGTTTTCTTCCTTCTTAGAACTTTCGACAAAAATTGCACGAGTAGTACATAAATTTGTTTTTGTTCTTCGCTCTGTGTGAGGGAGAAATTCGATAAAGAACCAAGGTTCAAGACTTTTAAAGAGAGCGACCCTTTACGGTTTTTGCAGGACGACGTGCGAAAATACGAGTTCGGTTGAAAACGGAACCTTTCTGTTTTTAAACGCTTGGTTGTCACTAACCGTTGTAGTTGAACTCAATTCGTAAGTCGAACGGCAAAGACAGTGGTAATCACACGGCGAAAAGACAAGAACAAAACCCGGATAAATAAAAGAATAGTTGAACATAAATGAAAGCAAGGAAAGTGTTTCATTTGAAGAAGTACTTTAACAACAAACTTTAACGTTTTAAGGACACAAAATCTACCGTCTCAGGTGCGATGGAAAATAGGAAAAAAAAATACTAATAAAATTGTTTTGCAAAAACGAATAAAAAAAACAATTATATTACGTTCGCGAATTATTTTTAAATTAAAGTATCTGTTTCGAAGAAAGATAATATATTTTTTCCTCGCTCGTCTCGTATACGTATGACGACTCGTTCTTAGAACACGCACAAAATGTTGAACCTGTTGTGGCTCGAAAAGCGTCACGTCACACTCTAACGTCACGCTACCAGCTCTAAGCGGGAAAAGTGCCAAAACATCTAAAAACAATTAAATCGCAGCAGAGGAGTTCGACGACACAGCACCAAGCTCGAAATCCGACACCCTTCAGCAAGAACAACAACAACAGTAGAACTCAACTACTGAGAACAATTACGTAAGCAAGCATACCGATCGAAAGGGCAAGCGGGGGAAAAGACGAAAGACCACGAGCAAGCAAGTCAGCAATAAGCAACGGCATAAGCGGTTCAACGTCTTCAAAGGCAGTCCTATATCAACAATAGAAACACAGCAATAAAGCTATTGGTAACAACAACAACAGGACATCGAGAAGGGCAATCAATGCAACAGAACAACAAGAGCCAGGTGCAACAACAACAGGTGCAACGTAGGCACACCTGCAGGGGAAGTTCGAAGTCATACTTATGAAATCAATCAATATCCAATATTGCTAGATCGGCAATATTGATCTATTTAAGCGGAGCTTCGATCTACGGAGGAGGACTTGCAGTTTGGAATCGAAAGTCTAATCAGATCTCAACTTTGGCGCACCTACTTACGAGCCAGGTTGACAAAGTGTGGATCTCAGTGTAGCTAGGGATTAGGGCAGTTAAGTAAGCCAGAATAGTATTGTCATATATAAGAAGAAAAAGGACTTCAATAAACAATAATTGTAACTGAATTTCAATGGCGTTCTTATTTGTGGTATTCGCTTAGACGTCCATCCCCAGCACGCAACATATTATGGCACAGCCGGTAGGAAGCTAGAGTAGAACCTGTACACTCATTAAAAGACTTTAATAAAGAAACACCTATGGAAAAGGAGTAAAGAGTGTTTTATTCAACGGAATCCTTTGTTGGCGCTTTACAAGAGGTCCTTCTCCCCAGTACACACAACATATTTTGGCGCAGCCGGTATTCGAGTAAGGATAGTCGGGAACGAATCACGATCCTTTCACAACAGAAGGGCGTTCAAACTTACAAATCATAACAAATGACACAAAGACTTTTGGCCACAGTGGGGTAAGATTGATATATATTGGATATATTTGAACCATTGGAACCTACTGAACAGTGGTGAAACCTAATTCAGTGGGGCCTGGGCGTGAGTGAAACTTCCGAAAGGCATTTCAATGAAAAATGACATAAATGTACCGAATTATATCAATTATTTTGTTTTAACCCTTTTTGTACTGCACTGCTATAACCTGTCGAACAGTGGTGAAACCTAATTCTTCAGGGTCCAGGTGTGAGTGATACTTCGGAAGGACACTTTAGCAGCACAATCGCAATAAGGGCATAACAGAGTACCTTGAATAAAAATTTTATATAAAAAAAAAAAAAAAACATATAAGGTAAGTGTACCACGTAAGGCCCGGCTCCTCGTAAGGCCCACTTTCATTTTAACCAACTTCTAACTATCAAATGTTTCTGTACTTGCACATGTTGAAACATGTCCTCAAGTTATTTCGTAGAAATAAAAAATTAAGACAATCGCACTATATTTGCGGCGACCACAGTCAATTGAAAATAACAGAGGCGTAAAAAAGCCATTTTTATAGTGGACGATGCTTAAAAAATAATGATCTATAGTGAAATTGTGGGTTGCTTTCTTAAAATAACAAAGTTTGTTGTATTGTGAAGATACAGAGGTATGTTTATGGTAAAAAAAATCAATAGCAATTTTTTTTTCTTGGAAGGCCTATGAAGGCCCACCATAAAAAATTCAACAACGGTAATTAAGAAACCTTATATTGAGTTGCTCTGAGGTCAAAAGACGGCAACTATACCTTTTTTTTGCTTAAATAGCGTTTAATCTTTAATTCTTAATCAAAAACAGGATAGTAACATTCGTGAATTTTTTTTTTAAATAAACGAATTTTGTCTGATATTTTAATTTTTTTTACTAGCCTTTACAATATAAATTAACATAAAAGGCTTTCAAAAGTAATGAATGCAAGTTTGGGTTCATTATCTCAAACAAGGAGTAAGTGGGCCTTTTAAGGTACACGTGTTCCTCGTAAGGCCCAAAATGACGTTTTTTTAAATCGCATTTTAGGAGCTTTTCCGATTATGATTTTTGGTAGAATTTTTTGTTTTTCTATAGAAAATTTATCAAATAAAACAACACAAAAACAATTGGGTTTCTATCATCAATACTTTGTACGCTGTAATCGAAAAGGTGTTAGGTGGGCCTTACGTGGTACACTTACCTTATATATAATATATATATAATAATAATAAAAAATGGAAAAAGCGGCGCAAATTAAATGCGACATCACCCAACAACAAGAATAACAGCTATTTCAAAATAAGCATACAATATGGTGAGTAAAAAAAAAAAAACAATTTTGAATAACAATTTTTTCACCCAGGCTCCTTACTGTTGACGATGAATTTCAATACCTTGGTTGAATATATATATTTTAGAAAAATGAGCCATTTAGATAAAATCCGTAAAAATAATTTTAAGAAACGGTTTTGTAATCATAGCCAAAATTTAGTTCGAAGCGAAAAGCCATTGAATCATCAATACTGGACGCTAATTTAAAAATTTTCAAGTGGAGTTTGTATTAAAAAAAAAAAAAAAAAAAAAAAATTTCATTCCTTAAAAACGCAGACAGAGGTAAAATTTTGTTTGAAGACTTAGACAGAACCGGGATTTATTATAGAGTAAAAAATATAGAAAGTAAAAAGGAAAAGCTGTTGAAATTGAAGACAGATTTTCGAAATTTTGGAGTCGAAGATGAAATTAACTTGAAGTTTGCTAAAAAAGTAAAAAATGTTGAGTAAAAAAGAAAAGTTATTGAAGATTAAGCCTCCATCAAAATCAGATGAAAAATTTCATTTGATAACTTGTTTTCGTTCCGAAAATTTAAAAATATTAAATGAGAAAAATGAAGTAAGTGAAGTAAATGGGCAAGACAGAGAAAGTTTATCCCTTTGCCAGGTAGATAATAAAAAAGAATCATCTGAAGAAGGCAAAAGAATTGAAACTTTGATGAATAAAAACGAAGATATACTAAAATTTTTATTTTTATCGATATCTTTTGTGTTAATCAGTTTAAGTTTTTTAATCGAAAAAGCCATAGTAAGCTGTGTTTGGGCTTCTAAATTCTGGGATGAACATAAAAAACAATTTAATGGTGAAAGAGTCAGTAACAATAATGAATCTACACTTAACATCGAAGATTCGCAGTCCGTGTCCGACGACATATTCGCAGTATTTCCTTGTGGACAAACTATAAATGATATTGTTAACTTGTCAGTGGACAATGGGCCAGATAATAGTTTGGTTAAGTCAGATGTGTGGAAGAGAGAAACTTATTCACGAAAAAGTAGATTTGGAGAAAATATTGACATTGAGAAAAATGTAGAAGTTATGCATTCCGAGCTTAGTCAATCAGAGTCACTTCAACTCGTCGTTCCCAAGATCGATAAGATTTGTTTTGCAGAGGCAGTTACAATCAAAGCGAGGGAAGCGAAAGTGGCACCGATTTTAGAGAGCTTTGTGTTGGACGATAAGGAAATTCAGAAAGAAGAAATTAAGGATCAGAAGGGACTATCTAGCGGTGGGGATGTTTCGAATAAAAAGTCTAATCAAATGGAGTATGAATTCGACGAGGAGGTCGAGGATAATTTTTGTGGTAAAAAAGAAGTTGACTTCGACAAGGAGGTCAAGGAAAATTCTTGTGGTACTAGAAGGGATGGTGCTAATGGTAATAAGGAAGTAGGCGAAAATATTTTGAAGAGAAACCCACCAGATAGACATACAAATCCCCATGAGAAGGTGTCTGTTGAAAGAGTAAACCTGAATGAAGAATCAAAAATAAAAGAGCTGACGTTGTACGAGAATTTCAAAAGTCCGAATGTAATGCAAATATCAATTCAAAATTTTTTCTCCATTGTAAAAGAATCTGTTCTCATACAAAGCAAATCTAAATTAAAAATATTGCTTATTAAGATAAAACATGCAAGAGATTTAAAAGAGCTAGACAAATTTTTTGCCCATAAATACAATGTGCCGTAGCTTTATTAAAAATTCAAAGTACTGTCCCAAAAACATAGGTTTATCTCGATTAAAACGAGAGCTGACTGTTTTTATATCTAATCATTATTGTCACAAAAACTTTCTTTTTAATATCGCTTGCTGCGATGTCTAAATAAGGAATGACAACGAAAAATAAAAATTCAAATAAATTCCGTTACAAATAGAAAAAAAAACTTTTTTGCTTTGTTTTTGAAACATTGGACTTAAACGAATTTTAAGGTTTTGGAACATCTATTTTGTCTCATATTGTAAATGCAGACGTTTCACCTCTCCGGGTAAATAAATTCACGATCTTGAAACAACAGGAGGGGCTCAGGGCAATTTATGTCTACTTCTATAATCATTCAAGGTAAACCAACGAGAAGGACCGAAAGAATTTAAGCGACAAAAAAGAAGATATAATATGTTGGTAAATATAAAAGGACGTATATACAAATATTTGCAAAATATTGGTATATTTGTATATCAAGAGACATCTAGTTCAAAGCAATACCTTGAAAAATAGGTATTGTAGCGGTTAGATAAAACCATTTACTATTTAAAAAAAAAAATTAAATAAATATTTAAATCATAAAAGTCCATGTAACTCATTTTTATCGGAAGTTTAATCATAAACTCCCATTTTAGACACAAGAAGCATTTGGACGCACAATCACATGCATCCACATGATTCATGAAATAACACATACATAAGCACCTATTAAAGTATATTGCTTTGATTGTGCATGAAATTTTAGTTATTTGATTCGTCAGCAGTCGCCTAGCACTGCGGCACCGAAAAAGTACTTGCAATTGAACAAGCAATTGCACATACTTCCATGAATACATTTGAAAAATATATACCTTATTTGTTTGCAATCTCCCATTAAGAGGGGGAAGGGGTCTATTAAAATAGAAAAATTTTGAAAAAAACGGAAAATTAACTTTGGAACATAAAGTCAAACGAATGCAACATACTTGCATAATCTAAAATCATTTTGACCCTCAAAATTTTCGAGCCACATACTTACATATGTTTATAACCGAAATTCATTTTATTTGAAAATTTCGACCATCCTGAATATATTCAATAAGCAATTGATTGTAAAAAAAAAAAAAGTTAAAAAAAAGAGTTTTCGAGGAAATACTAAAATTTTAAGAAATGGAAAAAAAAATTATGTAAAAACAATGTCACTCTCAAAATTTTCAAGCCATTTGAAAATTTCGAACAGTTTAAATATATTAAATTAGCAATTGATTGTTCTTCAGACGAATTTTTAAAAAGAAAAATGTAAAAAGTTTTTAATGAAGTACTAAGACTTTAAGAAGGAAAAAATATATATATATGTATTTAAGTATTTTCATTTACAAATGCTATCCGATTTAAAAATACTGATTTATTAGAAATTGTAAGAATTCCAAAAAAAAAAAAATATAATAGCAAAGATTTCGATCCAATGAAAAAAAAAAAGAAAAACTAATATAAGTATATCACGGTTTGAAAGAAAATATGAATTAAAATTCATAAAATATTGAATACCTATTAATTCTATAAAAAAAAAGTAAAATAAAACATACATATGAGAATATTGTCAATATCGAAATGTTTGAAAACAAATTGACCAAATATAACAATAGTTTTAAGGTAGAAAGTACAATTCTAAATCTTCTTCAAAACACTGAGATCCCACACCGGAACAGCAACAATCAAGACAAAACACATCATAGAAGCAGCGACATCAATTTTCATCACGCACCGGCACAACTATCAAGAAGATCGGGATGATTAGAAATCATCACACCCACCCAAGCAAGCAACCTACCAGAGCATTACCAGTGACATCGGCGAGCCCATAACCACTATCAGCAGACATCATGGCAGGCTGACCCGAGTCTCAGATTTCAACCTGGTAGCCGCAACGTTTTTATGAACAGTCACGATGCTCGTGACTTACCGAGGAGGGGAGGGATGTTGTGAGTCGAAAAGCGTCACGTCACACTCTAACGTCACGCTACCAGCTCTAAGCGGAAAAAGTGCCAAAACATGTAAAAACAATTAAATCGCAGCAGAGGAGTTCGACGACACAGCACCAAGCTCGAAATCCGACACCCTTCACCAAGAACAACAACAACAATAGAACTCAACTACTGAGAACAATTACGTAAGCAAGCATACCGATCGAAAGGGCAAGCGGGGGAAAAGACGAAAGCCCACGAGCATGCAAGTCAGCAATAAGCAACGGCATAAGCGGTTCAACGTCTTCAAAGCAATAAAGCTATTGGTAACAACAACAACAGGCGATCTAGACGGGCAATCAACGTAACAGAACAACAAGAGATAGGTGCAACAACAACAAGTGCAACGTAGGCACACCGGCAGGGGAAGTTCGAAGTCATACTTATGAAATCAATCAATATCCAATATTGCTAGATCGGCAATATTGATCTATTTAAGCGGAGCTTCGATCTACGGAAGAGGACTTGCAGTTTGGAATCGAAAGTCTAATCAGATCCCAACTTTGTCGCACCTACTTACGAGCCAGGACGACCAAGTGTGGATCTCAGTGTTAGCTAGGGAATTAGGGCAGTAAAGTAAGCTAGAGTAGAACCTGTACACTCATTAAAAGACTTTAATAAAGAAACACCTATGGAAAAGGAGTAAAGAGTGTTTTATTCAACGGAATCCTTTGTTGGCGCTTTACTAGAGGTCCTTCTCCCCAGCAGACACGCAACAGTACTCCAAGTGCAAATTTTTTGGGATTCTTCGTCCAACTCAAGTTGGTTGTATGCGTTTGACATGTCAAGTTTGCTAAAAATTGTACCGCCTTGCATTGATGCAAATATTTGATCAATTCTTGGTAAAGGATAATGAAAATCTTTTAAGAAACGATTAATAGTGATTTTGTTATCACCACAAATTCGTATCTGTCCGTTAGGTTTGAGGATTGGTACAAGAGGAGTGCCCCAATCCGAATTGTCTGTAGGTACCAATATGTTCATCCTAACCAATTCATTAATTTGATTTTCGATATCTTGACGCCATGCTAGAGGGACTTGACGTGGTTTACAGAAAATGGGTGTAAAATTATCAGAAAGTGTTAAAGAAATCTTGCTCAGTTTATAGCATCCTAGTCCTTCCGAAAAAATATCAGAGAATTCAGATTTGATTGAATCAATGATCGTTTTAGTGTCTTGAGCATTCATATCTAAACTACTAGTTATAAGGTTAACTTTATTTTGTTCTTTATGTTTAAGTTCAAAACCGAACCCTCGCAAGAAATCTCTTCCTAAAAGTGTTGGTCTATCCGCGTCAGTCACGACTATTCTATATACAGATTCCACATTAATGTAATTTACACGCGTATGAAACTCACCAGCTATCTTTAAATGTTCACCTCCATATCCTGTTAATGGTAAAATGTTGATCAAAATCGTTGATAGACATTTACGAGCATGGAGCACCCGTATCACACATTGCTGCAATTGATCTTCCATTAATTTCAACATTTAATTTGTAGAAATTGGACTTGTCAATCATAGTCGTTGCAGAAAGCTCCGATTCATGTTTTGCATTAACGCTATAAACAGAAAAATTATTAGAAACATCATTATCATCAACAAATTTAACTTCATTATCGGTTTTTAATTTACAAACAGTTGCGATATGACCTTTCTTGTGACATTGATGACACACAGCAGAACGAAATTTGCAGTCTTCAGAAACGTGATTCTTCCAACCACAGTGAACACACGCTTTTCTTGCCTGTTCTTCTTTAGAACCGTTGTTGTTTTTTGCATTTTTACATTTTCCGTTGTTCGTGTTGCGTTTGCCCTTACCTCTGTTACTCCCATAGTGTTTGTTGTTCCCGTTACCTTTTCCATTGGTGTTGCTATTGTTGTTGTGATTTTGAACGAACATAACCTCACTTGGATCCGCATGCTTCGCATATTTTGTTTCCAAAATCATCGCCTTTTTAAATGCTGAGTTGAGTTTTTAACACTTGCAAACCACGATGCCACTGTTTCAGATTCTGCCTTCATTGCGGAGTAAAATAGTTTGCGTTCACGAAAATCTATCACTGGTGGCATACAGGGTGTTTCGCATAAGGATGTATATCCGAAAGGAGGTGATAGGGGTGCTCAATATCGACCAAAAATCGTATGGGAGGGGGGGGGGGGGTGGAAAATGCTCCCCTAAGGAGTTAGAGGGCCTTAAAGTTTTTAGGCAGTAAGTCGAGAAAAAAAAATATCCCACGATAACGGTTCATCGTAGAAAAAAAACTGTTAAGCGGATTGAAAGCCAATTCTATGGGCTTTTAGGCAAAATTAAATTCATGGTAAGAGTTTAAGCCAATGATGGTTAATTAAGCGGTCAAAGTCAAAAATTCTGAAACAAATTCTATTTTCTTACTTTGAGAGCCATTTTGGTATGAAAAAGGTCCTATTAACACATACTCTTCTAATTTTTTTCAAAATCCTCGATTAATTTACTTCAAATCTGTGGTACATTTGTCATACCTTATTAGCGGTTTAACCTCAGGAAAAATAGGATTTATAAACAAACTTGAACTTCGCCTTGCTCTTCACTGACAGCTCCCAAGTTATCCGGAAAGTAGTCTTAGTGAGAATTAAGGAAGTGGAGTTTAATGCTCATCAAACATCCCATTTTTCCAAAATTTTTGATCATTTCCTTCACAATATTTTCATAGTTTGGGCTTTTCTGATTTCCTAGGAAATTCTTAGCTACTTCCTTAAAAGAATTCCATGCCATTAATTCTACATCACTTAATTTCTTATCGAAATTTGTGTCCTTCATCAATTTTCTTATGTCAGGCCCAACAAAAAATCCTTCTTTCAATTTTGCTTCCGATAGACCTGGAAAAATTTGTTGTAGGTGTTTAAAGCCTTCTCCTTGTTTATTTAGCGCCTTCACAAATTGTTTCATCATTCGTTATTTTATGTGTAAAGGAGGCAGCAAGATTTTTGCCCTGGGAACTAAACTTTCTCGCACCACATTTTTCGTCCCAGGATTTAATTTATTTCTAAGAGGCCATTCTTTTTTCGTCCAATGATGTCTTCTATCCCGACTATCCCACTCGCATAAAAAGCAAGTTCAAGTTTGTTTATAAATCCTATTTTTACTGAGGTTAAACCGCTACTAAGGTATGACAAATTTACCACAGATTTAAAGTAAATTAATCGAGGATTTTGAAAAAAATTAGAAAAGTATGTGTTAATAGGACCTTTTTCATACCAAAATGGCTCTCAAAGTAAGAAAATAGAATTTTTTTCAGAATTTTTGACTTTGACCGCTTAATTAACCATCATTGGCTTAAATTCTTACCTTGAATTTAATTTTTCCTAAAAGCCCATAGAATTGGCTTTCAAACCGCTTAACAGTTTTTTTTCTACGATGAACCGTTATCGTGGGATAATTTTTTTTCTCAACTTACTGCCTAAAAACTTTAAGGCCCTCTAACTCCTTAGGGGAGCATTTTCCATCCCCCCCTCCCATACGATTTTTGTTCGATATTGAGCACCCCTATCACCTCCTTTCGGATATACATCCTTATGCGAAACACCCTGAATATTGCGAAGTGAGAATGTCAACCAATTCCTTGTAACTTTTTCGGCTGGGAAGTAATGGACTACAGATGCTGTGCAATACACTATAAGCTTCTGATCCAATAGTTTTTAACAACGTAGAAATTTTTCCCGTTTCAGTAGTGCATCCAAGTTCGATGAAATGCATTTCCAGCCTCTCGTTCCATAATTGAAAATTTTCACTCGGTGTGAAATCGGGCATGGAAGACGCATGAACCGTGGTAGTCACAAATTGGGTGTTATTTAACACGCTTGTACCTCCTTCCGATAGCATATTTTATTCAACAATAGGTCCAATTTTGGAACAAAATTCATGGTATCCATTCATAGTTTATCTTGATAAATGACATGTCCAAAACAAAGTACATATGCATCCTTACTTTTCTGGTCACTTTTCTTCGTATAATATACTAACCACGAACGTAGCAAAACGTATTTGGATTACGCAGGCCTGCGAAATCAAAACTTTTTTCCCTTCTTAAGATGAAGTAGGGTTTCTGTTAGGTTCTTGTCTCCTAAAAAATTGAAAAATAATGAAAAAATTCCACCACGTCAGAATTTCAAGAAAATCGCGAATTAAGCTTTTCCTACCAATAATTTTATTTAACACGTTTGTATCAAATATGGCAGTATATATTTAAAATTTTGTATATTTTTTCTTTTTTATAATGAAATCACATAAAAACTAGTGGTCAAATACTTTTATGGTATCTAAATTTTTTTTCGCCAAAGCTCCTAGTGTAAGCTTTTCGCTTAAAAATCGTGTTATCATCTCGCTTTTGCAACCAGCAAAAGTCTGCGATCATTTCAGTATTCCACCTTCCTTGATATCTACGTTCAATTTCTTTTAAGTCCTGGTGAAATCTTTCGCCTTGCTCTTCACTGACAGCTCCCAAGTTATCCGGAAAGTAGTCTTAGTGAGAATTAAGGAAGTGGAGTTTAATGCTCATCAAACATCCCATTTTTCCAAAATTTTTGATCATTTCCTTCACAATATTTTCATAGTTTGGGCTTTTCTGATTTCCTAGGAAATTCTTAGCTACTTCCTTAAAAGAATTCCATGCCATTAATTCTACATCACTTAATTTCTTATCGAAATTTGTGTCCTTCATCAATTTTCTTATGTCAGGCCCAACCAAAAATCCTTCTTTCAATTTTGCTTCCGATAGACCTGGAAAAATTTGTTGTAGGTGTTTAAAGCCTTTTCCTTGTTTATTTAGCGCCTTCGCAAATTGTTTCATCATTCGTTATTTTATGTGTAAAGGAGGCAGCAAGATTTTTGCCCTGGGAACTAAACTTTCTCGCACCACATTTTTCGTCCCAGGATTTAATTTATTTCTAAGAGGCCATTCTTTTTTCGTCCAATGATGTCTTCTATCCCGACTATCCCACTCGCATAAAAAGCAAGGGTATTTTGTGTAGCCACCTTGTTGACCAAGAAGCATAGTTATTACTTTTAGATCTCCACAGACCATCCAAGCGTGGAGGTTATATTTTAATTTTGTCAACACAATTTTCAAATTCTCGTAGCTCTCTTTTAGATGGGTAGAATGGGCGACAGGAAGGGAGGCGTACTTATTGCCATTGTGCAGCAAGACTGCTTTCAAACTTCGTTTGGATGAGTCCAGGGACGTAGCCAAGTTCAAGTTTGTTTATAAATCCTATTTTTACTGAGGTTAAACCGCTAATAAGGTATGACAAATGTACCACAGATTTGAAGTAAATAAATCGAGGATTTTGAAAAAAATTAGAAAAGTATATGTTAATAGGACCTTTTTCATACCAAAATGGTTCTCAAAGTAAGAAAATAGAATTTTTTTCAGAATTTTTGACTTTGACCGCTTAATTAACCATCATTGGCTTAAATTCTTACCTTGAATTTAATTTTGCCTAAAAGCCCATAGAATTGGCTTTCAAACCGCTTAACAGTTTTTTTTCTACGATGAACCGTTATCGTGGGATAATTTTTTTTCTCAACTTACTGCCTAAAAACTTTAAGGCCCTCTAACTCCTTAGGGGAGCATTTTCCATCCCCCCCTCCCATACGATTTTTGTTCGATATTGAGCACCCCTATCACCTCCTTTCGGATATACATCCTTATGCGAAACACCCTGAATATTGCGAAGTGAGAATGTCAACCAATTCCTTGTAACTTTTTCGGCTGGGAAGTAATGGACTACAGATGCTGTGCAATACACTATAAGCTTCTGATCCAATAGTTTTTAACAACGTAGAAATTTTTCCCGTTTCAGTAGTGCATCCAAGTTCGATGAAATGCATTTCCAGCCTCTCGTTCCATAATTGAAAATTTTCACTCGGTGTGAAATCGGGCATGGAAGACGCATGAACCGTGGTAGTCACAAATTGGGTGTTATTTAACACACTTGTACCTCCTTCCGATAGCATATTTTATTCGTTTTAGTATAATTTATACTTTTTCTTTTTTCTTTTTTTTTTTAGTTTAAACCTACGTCGCCAATGTGATGTAGCGAGGTGGACGTGTGCAGGCGAACTGTCTTTTATTGTATTGTCGTCTTCTTCTTGTTACAATGTCAAGGGCGAGTACAGACTATGCAACTTAAGGACGTACTTACACTACTATACAATATCTTACAGTAACTTTTCTCGTAGGTTTTTGTCTGCTGAAAAAACCAAAATTAGTGAAAAAATTGCATCACGTCGAGGTTTCGAGGAAACTACCAATAAAGTTTTTTCTACCAGATATTTCTTTGAACGAGGGTTTCTAAATTGTGATTTAACATTGTTAGAATTCTTCAATGATTTTGTGTTCTAAAATAATCAAACTTTAATGTAAAAACAGAAAAAGCACATATATCAAAAAATTGGTGGTTCAAAATGATGCTCAAAGTCTAAACCTTGTGATTTTTCTATAAAAAAGTAATTTTTTTTTCTTTGAATGGACTTATTTTAATAAATACTTGTGTTATTTTCAACATCTGGATTTAGGATCGAAGAATCATCAATTTTGTGTGGTGTTTTTTTCACACCTGAAAAGTTTCGCCTGCGCTTTCGCAGAGAAATAACCATCCTAATTTTTTTTTTTTTTTTTTTTTTTTTTTTTTTTTTTTTTTTTTTTTTTTTTTTTTTTTTTTTTTTTTTTTTTTTTTTTTTTTTTTTTTTTTTTTTTTTTTTTTTTTTTTTTTTTTTTTTTTTTTTTTTTTTTTTTTTTTTTTTTTTTTTTTTTTTTTTTTTTTTTTTTTTTTTTTTTTTTTTTTTTTTTTTTTTTTTTTTTTTTTTTTTTTTTTTTTTTTTTTTTTTTTTTTTTTTTTTTTTTTTTTTTTTTTTTTTTTTTTTTTTTTTTTTTTTTTTTTTTTTTTTTTTTTTTTTTTTTTTTTTTTTTTTTTTTTTTTTTTTTTTTTTTTTTTTTTTTTTTTTTTTTTTTTTTTTTTTTTTTTTTTTTTTTTTTTTTTTTTTTTTTTTTTTTTTTTTTTTTTTTTTTTTTTTTTTTTTTTTTTTTTTTTTTTTTTTTTTTTTTTTTTTTTTTTTTTTTTTTTTTTTTTTTTTTTTTTTTTTTTTTTTTTTTTTTTTTTTTTTTTTTTTTTTTTTTTTTTTTTTTTTTTTTTTTTTTTTTTTTTTTTTTTTTTTTTTTTTTTTTTTTTTTTTTTTTTTTTTTTTTTTTTTTTTTTTTTTTTTTTTTTTTTTTTTTTTTTTTTTTTTTTTTTTTTTTTTTTTTTTTTTTTTTTTTTTTTTTTTTTTTTTTTTTTTTTTTTTTTTTTTTTTTTTTTTTTTTTTTTTTTTTTTTTTTTTTTTTTTTTTTTTTTTTTTTTTTTTTTTTTTTTTTTTTTTTTTTTTTTTTTTTTTTTTTTTTTTTTTTTTTTTTTTTTTTTTTTTTTTTTTTTTTTTTTTTTTTTTTTTTTTTTTTTTTTTTTTTTTTTTTTTTTTTTTTTTTTTTTTTTTTTTTTTTTTTTTTTTTTTTTTTTTTTTTTTTTTTTTTTTTTTTTTTTTTTTTTTTTTTTTTTTTTTTTTTTTTTTTTTTTTTTTTTTTTTTTTTTTTTTTTTTTTTTTTTTTTTTTTTTTTTTTTTTTTTTTTTTTTTTTTTTTTTTTTTTTTTTTTTTTTTTTTTTTTTTTTTTTTTTTTTTTTTTTTTTTTTTTTTTTTTTTTTTTTTTTTTTTTTTTTTTTTTTTTTTTTTTTTTTTTTTTTTTTTTTTTTTTTTTTTTTTTTTTTTTTTTTTTTTTTTTTTTTTTTTTTTTTTTTTTTTTTTTTTTTTTTTTTTTTTTTTTTTTTTTTTTTTTTTTTTTTTTTTTTTTTTTTTTTTCTACGATGAACCGTTATCGTGGGATAATTTTTTTCTCAACTTACTGCCTAAAAACTTTAAGGCCCTCTAACTCCTTAGGGGAGCATTTTCCATCCCCCCCTCCCATACGATTTTTGTTCGATATTGAGCACCCCTATCACCTCCTTTCGGATATACATCCTTATGCGAAACACCCTGAATATTGCGAAGTGAGAATGTCAACCAATTCCTTGTAACTTTTTCGGCTGGGAAGTAATGGACTACAGATGCTGTGCAATACACTATAAGCTTCTGATCCAATAGTTTTTAACAACGTAGAAATTTTTCCCGTTTCAGTAGTGCATCCAAGTTCGATGAAATGCATTTCCAGCCTCTCGTTCCATAATTGAAAATTTTCACTCGGTGTGAAATCGGGCATGGAAGACGCATGAACCGTGGTAGTCACAAATTGGGTGTTATTTAACACCTTGTACCTCCTTCCGATAGCATATTTTATTCGTTTTAGTATAATTTATACTTTTTCTTTTTTCTTTTTTTTTTTTAGTTTAAACCTACGTCGCCAATGTGATGTAGCGAGGTGGACGTGTGCAGGCGAACTGTCTTTTATTGTATTGTCGTCTTCTTCTTGTTACAATGTCAAGGGCGAGTACAGACTATGCAACTTAAGGACGTACTTACACTACTATACAAATATCTTACAGTAACTTTTCTCGTAGGTTTTTGTCTGCTGAAAAAACCAAAATTAGTGAAAAAATTGCATCACGCCGAGGTTTCGAGGAAACTACCAATAAAGTTTTTTCTACCAGATATTTCTTTGAACGAGGGTTTCTAAATTGTGATTTAACATTGTTAGAATTCTTCAATGATTTTGTGTTCTAAAATAATCAAACTTTAATGTAAAAACAGAAAAAGCACATATATAAAAAATTGGTGGTTCAAAATGATGCTCAAAGTCTAAACCTTGTGATTTTTCTATAAAAAAGTAATTTTTTTTTCTTTGAATGGACTTATTTTAATAAATACTTGTGTTATTTTCAACATCTGGATTTAGGATCGAAGAATCATCAATTTTGTGTGGTGTTTTTTTCACACCTGAAAAGTTTCGCCTGCGCTTTCGCAGAGAAATAACCATCCTAATGAAAGCATTCAAATTCAAAACTTTAGTATCGAACGTGCAACATGTTTCAATTGGAAAATCACCTGTTTTTTCATAAAAAGTCAAAGGCGATGCAATTGAAATTTTCTTAAAAATTCAGAAACACATTCCCCCGCAGGAAATGCAAGTAGTAAATACTGTACCGATTTACTAGTGTCAATTTCACCAGTACTAGGAAAGCATTAATGCCGAAGCTATGAAAATATAGTGAAGAAGATGATTGAAAGCTTTGGTAAAATGGGATATTTGATGAGCATTAAACTCCACTTCGTGAATTCTCACTTAGACTATTTTCCGGATAACTTGTACGAATTGGTAGATGGTGTACTTGTGGAAAAATTTATACATATATTTAACACAAAAAATAAAACAATAGGTCCAATTTTGGAACAAAATTCATGGTATCCATTCATGGTTTATCTTGATAAATGACATGTCCAAAACAAAGTACATATGCATCCTTACTTTTCTGGTCACTTTTCTTCGTATAATATACTAACCACGAACGTAGCAAAACGTATTTGGATTACGCAGGCCTCCGAAATCAAAACTTTTTTCCCTTCTTAAGTTGAAGTAGGGTTTCTGTTAGGTTTTTGTCTCCTAAAAAATTGAAAAATAATGAAAAAAATTCCACCACGTCAGAATTTCAAGAAAATCGCGAATTAAGCTTTTTCCTACCAATAATTTTATTTAACACGTTTGTATCAAATATGGCAGTATATATTTAAAATTTTGTATATTTTTTCTTTTTTATAATGAAATCACATAAAAACTAGTGGTCAAATACTTTTATGGTATCTAAATTTTTTTTCGCCAAAGCTCCTAGTGTAAGCTTTTCGCTTAAAAATCGTGTTATCATCTCGCTTTTGCAACCAGCAAAAGTCTGCGATCATTTCAGTATTCCACCTTCCTTGATATCTACGTTCAATTTCTTTTAAGTCCTGGTGAAATCTTTCGCCTTGCTCTTCACTGACAGCTCCCAAGTTATCCGGAAAGTAGTCTTAGTGAGAATTAAGGAAGTGGAGTTTAATGCTCATCAAACATCCCATTTTTCCAAAATTTTTGATCATTTCCTTCCACAATATTTTCATAGTTTGGGCTTTTCTGATTTCCTAGGAAATTCTTAGCTACTTCCTTAAAAGAATTCCATGCCATTAATTCTACATCACTTAATTTCTTATCGAAATTTGTGTCCTTCATAAATTTTCTTATGTCAGGCCCAACCAAAAAATCCTTCTTTCAATTTTGCTTCCGATAGACCTGGAAAAATTTGTTGTAGGTGTTTAAAGCCTTTTCCTTGTTTATTTAGCGCCTTCGCAAATTGTTTCATCATTCGTTATTTTATGTGTAAAGGAGGCAGCAAGATTTTTGCCCTGGGAACTAAACTTTCTCGCACCACATTTTTCGTCCCAGGATTTAATTTATTTCTAAGAGGCCATTCTTTTTTCGTCCAATGATGTCTTCTATCCCGACTATCCCACTCGCATAAAAAGCAAGGGTATTTTGTGTAGCCACCTTGTTGACCAAGAAGCATAGTTATTACTTTTAGATCTCCACAGACCATCCAAGCGTGGAGGTTATATTTTAATTTTGTCAACACAATTTTCAAATTCTCGTAGCTCTCTTTTAGATGGGTAGAATGGGCGACAGGAAGGGAGGCGTACTTATTGCCATTGTGCAGCAAGACTGCTTTCAAACTTCGTTTGGATGAGTCCAGGGACGTAGCCAAGTTCAAGTTTGTTTATAAATCCTATTTTTACTGAGGTTAAACCGCTAATAAGGTATGACAAATGTACCACAGATTTGAAGTAAATAAATCGAGGATTTTGAAAAAAATTAGAAAAGTATGTGTTAATAGGACCTTTTTCATACCAAAATGGTTCTCAAAGTAAGAAAATAGAATTTTTTTCAGAATTTTTGACTTTGACCGCTTAATTAACCATCATTGGCTTAAATTCTTACCTTGAATTTAATTTTGCCTAAAAGCCCATAGAATTGGCTTTCAAACCGCTTAACAGTTTTTTTTCTACGATGAACCGTTATCGTGGGATAATTTTTTTTCTCAACTTACTGCCTAAAAACTTTAAGGCCCTCTAACTCCTTAGGGGAGCATTTTCCATCCCCCCCTCCCATACGATTTTTGTTCGATATTGAGCACCCCTATCACCTCCTTTCGGATATACATCCTTATGCGAAACACCCTGAATATTGCGAAGTGAGAATGTCAACCAATTCCTTGTAACTTTTTCGGCTGGGAAGTAATGGACTACAGATGCTGTGCAATACACTATAAGCTTCTGATCCAATAGTTTTTAACAACGTAGAAATTTTTCCCGTTTCAGTAGTGCATCCAAGTTCGATGAAATGCATTTCCAGCCTCTCGTTCCATAATTGAAAATTTTCACTCGGTGTGAAATCGGGCATGGAAGACGCATGAACCGTGGTAGTCACAAATTGGGTGTTATTTAACACACTTGTACCTCCTTCCGATAGCATATTTTATTCGTTTTAGTATAATTTATACTTTTTCTTTTTTCTTTTTTTTTTTAGTTTAAACCTACGTCGCCAATGTGATGTAGCGAGGTGGACGTGTGCAGGCGAACTGTCTTTTATTGTATTGTCGTCTTCTTCTTGTTACAATGTCAAGGGCGAGTACAGACTATGCAACTTAAGGACGTACTTACACTACTATACAATATCTTACAGTAACTTTTCTCGTAGGTTTTTGTCTGCTGAAAAAACCAAAATTAGTGAAAAAATTGCATCACGTCGAGGTTTCGAGGAAACTACCAATAAAGTTTTTTCTACCAGATATTTCTTTGAACGAGGGTTTCTAAATTGTGATTTAACATTGTTAGAATTCTTCAATGATTTTGTGTTCTAAAATAATCAAACTTTAATGTAAAAACAGAAAAAGCACATATATCAAAAAATTGGTGGTTCAAAATGATGCTCAAAGTCTAAACCTTGTGATTTTTCTATAAAAAAGTAATTTTTTTTTGCTTTGAATGGACTTATTTTAATAAATACTTGTGTTATTTTCAACATCTGGATTTAGGATCGAAGAATCATCAATTTTGTGTGGTGTTTTTTTCACACCTGAAAAGTTTCGCCTGCGCTTTCGCAGAGAAATAACCATCCTAATGAAAGCATTCAAATTCAAAACTTTAGTATCGAACGTGCAACATGTTTCAATTGGAAAATCACCTGTTTTTTCATAAAAAGTCAAAGGCGATGCAATTGAAATTTTCTTAAAAATTCAGAAACACATTCCCCCGCAGAAAATGCAAGTAGTAAATACTGTACCGATTTACTAGTGTCAATTTCACCAGTACTAGGAAAGCATTAATGCCGAAGCTATGAAAATATAGTGAAGAAGATGATTGAAAGCTTTGGTAAAATGGGATATTTGATGAGCATTAAACTCCACTTCGTGAATTCTCACTTAGACTATTTTCCGGATAACTTGTACGAATTGGTAGATGGTGTACTTGTGGAAAAATTTATACATATATTTAACACAAAAAATAAAACAATAGGTCCAATTTTGGAACAAAATTCATGGTATCCATTCATGGTTTATCTTGATAAATGACATGTCCAAAACAAAGTACATATGCATCCTTACTTTTCTGGTCACTTTTCTTCGTATAATATACTAACCACGAACGTAGCAAAACGTATTTGGATTACGCAGGCCTGCGAAATCAAAACTTTTTTCCCTTCTTAAGTTGAAGTAGGGTTTCTGTTAGGTTTTTGTCTCCTAAAAAATTGAAAAATAATGAAAAAATTCCACCACGTCAGAATTTCAAGAAAATCGCGAATTAAGCTTTTCCTACCAATAATTTTATTTAACACGTTTGTATCAAATATGGCAGTATATATTTAAAATTTTGTATATTTTTTCTTTTTTATAATGAAATCACATAAAAACTAGTGGTCAAATACTTTTATGGTATCTAAATTTTTTTTCGCCAAAGCTCCTAGTGTAAGCTTTTCGCTTAAAAATCGTGTTATCATCTCGCTTTTGCAACCAGCAAAAGTCTGCGATCATTGCAGTATTCCACCTTCCTTGATATCTACGTTCAATTTCTTTTAAGTCCTGGTAAAATCTTTCGCCTTGCTCTTCACTGACAGCTCCCAAGTTATCCGGAAAGTAGTCTTAGTGAGAATTAAGGAAGTGGAGTTTAATGCTCATCAAACATCCCATTTTTCCAAAATTTTTGATCATTTCCTTCACAATATTTTCATAGTTTGGGCTTTTCTGATTTCCTAGGAAATTCTTAGCTACTTCCTTAAAAGAATTCCATGCCATTAATTCTACATCACTTAATTTCTTATCGAAATTTGTGTCCTTCATCAATTTTCTTATGTCAGGCCCAACCAAAAATCCTTCTTTCAATTTTGCTTCCGATAGACCTGGAAAAATTTGTTGTAGGTGTTTAAAGCCTTCTCCTTGTTTATTTAGCGCCTTCGCAAATTGTTTCATCATTCGTTATTTTATGTGTAAAGGAGGCAGCAAGATTTTTGCCCTGGGAACTAAACTTTCTCGCACCACATTTTTCGTCCCAGGATTTAATTTATTTCTAAGAGGCCATTCTTTTTTCGTCCAATGATGTCTTCTATCCCGACTATCCCACTCGCATAAAAAGCAAGGGTATTTTGTGTAGCCACCTTGTTGACCAAGAAGCATAGTTATTACTTTTAGATCTCCACAGACCATCCAAGCGTGGAGGTTATATTTTAATTTTGTCAACACAATTTTCAAATTCTCGTAGCTCTCTTTTAGATGGGTAGAATGGGCGACAGGAAGGGAGGCGTACTTATTGCCATTGTGCAGCAAGACTGCTTTCAAACTTCGTTTGGATGAGTCCAGGGACGTAGCCAAGTTCAAGTTTGTTTATAAATCCTATTTTTACTGAGGTTAAACCGCTAATAAGGTATGACAAATGTACCACAGATTTGAAGTAAATAAATCGAGGATTTTGAAAAAAATTAGAAAAGTATGTGTTAATAGGACCTTTTTCATACCAAAATGGTTCTCAAAGTAAGAAAATAGAATTTTTTTCAGAATTTTGACTTTGACCGCTTAATTAACCATCATTGGCTTAAATTCTTACCTTGAATTTAATTTTGCCTAAAAGCCCATAGAATTGGCTTTCAAACCGCTTAACAGTTTTTTTTCTACGATGAACCGTTATCGTGGGATAATTTTTTTTCTCAACTTACTGCCTAAAAACTTTAAGGCCCTCTAACTCCTTAGGGGAGCATTTTCCATCCCCCCCTCCCATACGATTTTTGTTCGATATTGAGCACCCTATCACCTCCTTTCGGATATACATCCTTATGCGAAACACCCTGAATATTGCGAAGTGAGAATGTCAACCAATTCCTTGTAACTTTTTCGGCTGGGAAGTAATGGACTACAGATGCTGTGCAATACACTATAAGCTTCTGATCCAATAGTTTTTAACAACGTAGAAATTTTTCCCGTTTCAGTAGTGCATCCAAGTTCGATGAAATGCATTTCCAGCCTCTCGTTCCATAATTGAAAATTTTCACTCGGTGTGAAATCGGGCATGGAAGACGCATGAACCGTGGTAGTCACAAATTGGGTGTTATTTAACACACTTGTACCTCCTTCCGATAGCATATTTTATTCGTTTTAGTATAATTAATACTTTTTCTTTTTTCTTTTTTTTTTAGTTTAAACCTACGTCGCCAATGTGATGTAGCGAGGTGGACGTGTTTGCAGGCGAATGTCTTTTATTGTATTGTCTCTTTTTTTGTTACAATGTCAGGGCGAGTACAGACTATGCAACTTAAGGACGTACTTACACTACTATACAATATCTTACAGTAACTTTTCTCGTAGGTTTTTGTCTGCTGAAAAAACCAAAATTAGTGAAAAAATTGCATCACGTCAAAGTTTCGAGGAAACTACCAATAAAGTTTTTTCTACCAGATATTTCTTTGAACGAGGGTTTCTAAATTGTGATTTAACATTGTTAGAATTCTTCAATGATTTTGTGTTCTAAAATAATCAAACTTTAATGTAAAAACAGAAAAAGCACATATATCAAAAAATTGGTGGTTCAAAATGATGCTCAAAGTCTAAACCTTGTGATTTTTCTATAAAAAAGTAATTTTTTTTTACTTTGAATGGACTTATTTTAATAAATACTTGTGTTATTTTCAACATCTGGATTTAGGATCGAAGAATCATCAATTTTGTGTGGTGTTTTTTTCACACCTGAAAAGTTTCGCCTGCGCTTTCGCAGAGAAATAACCATCCTAATGAAAGCATTCAAATTCAAAACTTTAGTATCGAACGTGCAACATGTTTCAATTGGAAAATCACCTGTTTTTTCATAAAAAGTCAAAGGCGATGCAATTGAAATTTTCTTAAAAATTCAGAAACACATTCCCCGCAGGAAATGCAAGTAGTAAATACTGTACCGATTTACTAGTGTCAATTTCACCAGTACTAGGAAAGCATTAATGCCGAAGCTATGAAAATATAGTGAAGAAGATGATTGAAAGCTTTGGTGAAATGGGATATTTGATGAGCATTAAACTCCACTTCGTGAATTCTCACTTAGACTATTTTCCGGATAACTTGTACGAATTGGTAGATGGTGTACTTGTGGAAAAATTTATACATATATTTAACACAAAAAATAAAACAATAGGTCCAATTTTGGAACAAAATTCATGGTATCCATTCATGGTTTATCTTGATAAATGACATGTCCAAAACAAAGTACATATGCATCCTTACTTTTCTGGTCACGTTTCTTCGTATAATATACTAACCACGAACGTAGCAAAACGTATTTGGATTACGCAGGCCTCCGAAATCAAAACTTTTTTCCCTTCTTAAGTTGAAGTAGGGTTTCTGTTAGGTTTTTGTCTCCTAAAAAATTGAAAAATAATGAAAAAAATCCACCACGTCAGAATTTCAAGAAAATCGCGAATTAAGCTTTTTCTACCAATAATTTTATTTAACACGTTTGTATCAAATATGGCAGTATATATTTAAAATTTTGTATATTTTTTCTTTTTTATAATGAAATCACATAAAAACTAGTGGTCAAATACTTTTATGGTATCTAAATTTTTTTTCGCCAAAGCTCCTAGTGTAAGCTTTTCGCTTAAAAATCGTGTTATCATCTCGCTTTTGCAACCAGCAAAAGTCTGCGATCATTGCAGTATTCCACCTTCCTTGATATCTACGTTCAATTTCTTTTTAAGTCCTGGTGAAATCTTTCGCCTTGCTCTTCACTGACAGCTCCCAAGTTATCCGGAAAGTAGTCTTAGTGAGAATTAAGGAAGTGGAGTTTAATGCTCATCAAACATCCCATTTTTCCAAAATTTTTGATCATTTCCTTCACAATATTTTCATAGTTTGGGCTTTTCTGATTTCCTAGGAAATTCTTAGCTACTTCCTTAAAAGAATTCCATGCCATTAATTCTACATCACTTAATTTCTTATCGAAATTTGTGTCCTTCATAAATTTTCTTATGTCAGGCCCAACAAAAAATCCTTCTTTCAATTTTGCTTCCGATAGACCTGGAAAAATTTGTTGTAGGTGTTTAAAGCCTTCTCCTTGTTTATTTAGCGCCTTCGCAAATTGTTTCATCATTCGTTATTTTATGTGTAAAGGAGGCAGCAAGATTTTTGCCCTGGGAACTAAACTTTCTCGCACCACATTTTTCGTCCCAGGATTTAATTTATTTCTAAGACCATTCTTTTTTCGTCCAATGATGTCTTCTATCCCGACTATCCCACTCGCATAAAAAGCAAGGGTATTTTGTGTAGCCACCTTGTTGACCAAGAAGCATAGTTATTACTTTTAGATCTCCACAGACCATCCAAGCGTGGAGGTTATATTTTAATTTTGTCAACACAATTTTCAAATTCTCGTAGCTCTCTTTTAGATGGGTAGAATGGGCGACAGGAAGGGAGGCGTACTTATTGCCGTTGTGCAGCAAGACTGCTTTCAAACTTCGTTTGGATGAGTCCAGGGACGTAGCCAAGTTCAAGTTTGTTTATAAATCCTATTTTTACTGAGGTTAAACCGCTAATAAGGTATGACAAATGTACCACAGATTTGAAGTAAATAAATCGAGGATTTTGAAAAAAATTAGAAAAGTATGTGTTAATAGGACCTTTTTCATACCAAAATGGCTCTCAAAGTAAGAAAATAGAATTTTTTTCAGAATTTTTGACTTTGACCGCTTAATTAGCCATCATTGGCTTAAATTCTTACCTTGAATTTAATTTTTCCTAAAAGCCCATAGAATTGGCTTTCAAACCGCTTAACAGTTTTTTTTCTACGATGAACCGTTATCGTGGGATAATTTTTTTTTCTCAACTTACTGCCTAAAAACTTTAAGGCCCTCTAACTCCTTAGGGGAGCATTTTCCATCCCCCCCTCCCATACGATTTTTGTTCGATATTGAGCACCCCTATCACCTCCTTTCGGATATACATCCTTATGCGAAACACCCTGAATATTGCGAAGTGAGAATGTCAACCAATTCCTTGTAACTTTTTCGGCTGGGAAGTAATGGACTACAGATGCTGTGCAATACACTATAAGCTTCTGATCCAATAGTTTTTAACAACGTAGAAATTTTTCCCGCTTCAGTAGTGCATCCAAGTTCGATGAAATGCATTTCCAGCCTCTCGTTCCATAATTGAAAATTTTCACTCGGTGTGAAATCGGGCATGGAAGACGCATGAACCGTGGTAGTCACAAATTGGGTGTTATTTAACACGCTTGTACCTCCTTCCGATAGCATATTTTATTCGTTTTAGTATAATTTATATTTTTCTTTTTTCTTTTTTTTTTAGTTTAAACCTACGTCGCCAATGTGATGTAGCGAGGTGGACGTGTGCAGGCGAACTGTCTTTTATTGTATTGTCGTCTTCTTCTTGTTACAATGTCAAGGGCGAGTACAGACTATGCAACTTAAGGACGTACTTACACTACTATACAATATCTTACAGTAACTTTTCTCGTAGGTTTTTGTCTGCTGAAAAAACCAAAATTAGTGAAAAAATTGCATCACGCCGAGGTTTCGAGGAAACTACCAATAAAGTTTTTTCTACCAGATATTTCTTTGAACGAGGGTTTCTAAATTGTGATTTAACATTGTTAGAATTCTTCAATGATTTTGTGTTCTAAAATAATCAAACTTTAATGTAAAAACAGAAAAAGCACATATATAAAAAAATTGGTGGTTCAAAATGATGCTCAAAGTCTAAACCTTGTGATTTTTCTATAAAAAAGTAATTTTTTTTTACTTTGAATGGACTTATTTTAATAAATACTTGTGTTATTTTCAACATCTGGATTTAGGATCGAAGAATCATCAATTTTGTGTGTGTTTTTTTCACACCTGAAAAGTTTCGCCTGCGCTTTCGCAGAGAAATAACCATCCTAATGAAAGCATTCAAATTCAAAACTTTAGTATCGAACGTGCAACATGTTTCAATTGGAAAATCACCTGTTTTTTCATAAAAAGTCAAAGGCGATGCAATTGAAATTTTCTTAAAAATTCAGAAACACATTCCCCCGCAGGAAATGCAAGTAGTAAATACTGTACCGATTTACTAGTGTCAATTTCACCAGTACTAGGAAAGCATTAATGCCGAAGCTATGAAAATATAGTGAAGAAGATGATTGAAAGCTTTGGTGAAATGGGATATTTGATGAGCATTAAACTCCACTTCGTGAATTCTCACTTAGACTATTTTCCGGATAACTTGTACGAATTGGTAGATGGTGTACTTGTGGAAAAATTTATACATATATTTAACACAAAAAATAAAACAATAGGTCCAATTTTGGAACAAAATTCATGGTATCCATTCATGGTTTATCTTGATAAATGACATGTCCAAAACAAAGTACATATGCATCCTTACTTTTCTGGTCACGTTTCTTCGTATAATATACTAACCACGAACGTAGCAAAACGTATTTGGATTACGCAGGCCTCCGAAATCAAAACTTTTTTCCCTTCTTAAGTTGAAGTAGGGTTTCTGTTAGGTTTTTGTCTCCTAAAAAATTGAAAAATAATGAAAAAAATCCACCACGGAGAATTTCAAGAAATCCAATTAACTTTTTCTACCAATAATTTTATTTAACACGTTTGTATCAAATATGGCAGTATATATTTAAAATTTTGTATATTTTTTCTTTTTTATAATGAAATCACATAAAAACTAGTGGTCAAATACTTTTATGGTATCTAAATTTTTTTTCGCCAAAGCTCCTAGTGTAAGCTTTTCGCTTAAAAATCGTGTTATCATCTCGCTTTTGCAACCAGCAAAAGTCTGCGATCATTGCAGTATTCCACCTTCCTTGATATCTACGTTCAATTTCTTTTAAGTCCTGGTGAAATCTTTCGCCTTGCTCTTCACTGACAGCTCCCAAGTTATCCGGAAAGTAGTCTTAGTGAGAATTAAGGAAGTGGAGTTTAATGCTCATCAAACATCCCATTTTTCCAAAATTTTTGATCATTTCCTTCACAATATTTTCATAGTTTGGGCTTTTCTGATTTCCTAGGAAATTCTTAGCTACTTCCTTAAAAGAATTCCATGCCATTAATTCTACATCACTTAATTTCTTATCGAAATTTGTGTCCTTCATAAATTTTCTTATGTCAGGCCCAACAAAAAATCCTTCTTTCAATTTTGCTTCCGATAGACCTGGAAAAATTTGTTGTAGGTGTTTAAAGCCTTCTCCTTGTTTATTTAGCGCCTTCGCAAATTGTTTCATCATTCGTTATTTTATGTGTAAAGGAGGCAGCAAGATTTTTGCCCTGGGAACTAAACTTTCTCGCACCACATTTTTCGTCCCAGGATTTAATTTATTTCTAAGAGGCCATTCTTTTTTCGTCCAATGATGTCTTCTATCCCGACTATCCCACTCGCATAAAAAGCAAGGGTATTTTGTGTAGCCACCTTGTTGACCAAGAAGCATAGTTATTACTTTTAGATCTCCACAGACCATCCAAGCGTGGAGGTTATATTTTAATTTTGTCAACACAATTTTCAAATTCTCGTAGCTCTCTTTTAGATGGGTAGAATGGGCGACAGGAAGGGAGGCGTACTTATTGCCATTGTGCAGCAAGACTGCTTTCAAACTTCGTTTGGATGAGTCCAGGGACGTAGCCAAGTTCAAGTTTGTTTATAAATCCTATTTTTACTGAGGTTAAACCGCTAATAAGGTATGACAAATGTACCACAGATTTGAAGTAAATAAATCGAGGATTTTGAAAAAAATTAGAAAAGTATGTGTTAATAGGACCTTTTTCATACCAAAATGGCTCTCAAAGTAAGAAAATAGAATTTTTTTCAGAATTTTTGACTTTGACCGCTTAATTAGCCATCATTGGCTTAAATTCTTACCATGAATTTAATTTTGCCTAAAAGCCCATAGAATTGGCTTTCAAACCGCTTAACAGTTTTTTTTCTACGATGAACCGTTATCGTGGGATAATTTTTTTTCTCAACTTACTGCCTAAAAACTTTAAGGCCCTCTAACTCCTTAGGGGAGCATTTTCCATCCCCCCCTCCCGTACGATTTTTGTTCGATATTGAGCACCCCTATCACCTCCTTTCGGATATACATCCTTATGCGAAACACCCTGAATATTGCGAAGTGAGAATGTCAACCAATTCCTTGTAACTTTTTCGGCTGGGAAGTAATGGACTACAGATGCTGTGCAATACACTATAAGCTTCTGATCCAATAGTTTTTAACAACGTAGAAATTTTTCCCGTTTCAGTAGTGCATCCAAGTTCGATGAAATGCATTTCCAGCCTCTCGTTCCATAATTGAAAATTTTCACTCGGTGTGAAATCGGGCATGGAAGACGCATGAACCGTGGTAGTCACAAATTGGGTGTTATTTAACACACTTGTACCTCCTTCCGATAGCATATTTTATTCGTTTTAGTATAATTTATACTTTTTCTTTTTTCTTTTTTTTTTTAGTTTAAACCTACGTCGCCAATGTGATGTAGCGAGGTGGACGTGTGCAGGCGAACTGTCTTTTATTGTATTGTCGTCTTCTTCTTGTTACAATGTCAAGGGCGAGTACAGACTATGCAACTTAAGGACGTACTTACACTACTATACAATATCTTACAGTAACTTTTCTCGTAGGTTTTTGTCTGCTGAAAAAACCAAAATTAGTGAAAAAATTGCATCACGTCGAGGTTTCGAGGAAACTACCAATAAAGTTTTTTCTACCAGATATTTCTTTGAACGAGGGTTTCTAAATTGTGATTTAACATTGTTAGAATTCTTCAATGATTTTGTGTTCTAAAATAATCAAACTTTAATGTAAAAACAGAAAAAGCACATATATCAAAAAATTGGTGGTTCAAAATGATGCTCAAAGTCTAAACCTTGTGATTTTTCTATAAAAAAGTAATTTTTTTTTACTTTGAATGGACTTATTTTAATAAATACTTGTGTTATTTTCAACATCTGGATTTAGGATCGAAGAATCATCAATTTTGTGTGGTGTTTTTTTCACACCTGAAAAGTTTCGCCTGCGCTTTCGCAGAGAAATAACCATCCTAATGAAAGCATTCAAATTCAAAACTTTAGTATCGAACGTGCAACATGTTTCAATTGGAAAATCACCTGTTTTTTCATAAAAAGTCAAAGGCGATGCAATTGAAATTTTCTTAAAAATTCAGAAACACATTCCCCCGCAGGAAATGCAAGTAGTAAATACTGTACCGATTTACTAGTGTCAATTTCACCAGTACTAGGAAAGCATTAATGCCGAAGCTATGAAAATATAGTAAAGAAGATGATTGAAAGCTTTGGTGAAATGGGATATTTGATGAGCATTAAACTCCACTTCGTGAATTCTCACTTAGACTATTTTCCGGATAACTTGTACGAATTGGTAGATGGTGTACTTGTGGAAAAATTTATACATATATTTAACACAAAAAATAAAACAATAGGTCCAATGTTGGAACAAAATTCATGGTATCCATTCATGGTTTATCTTGATAAATGACATGTCCAAAACAAAGTACATATGCATCCTTCTTTTTCTGGTCACGTTTCTTCGTATAATATACTAACCACGAACGTAGCAAAACGTATTTGGATTACGCAGGCCTCCGAAATCAAAACTTTTTTCCCTTCTTAAGTTGAAGTAGGGTTTCTGTTAGGTTTTTGTCTCCTAAAAAATTGAAAAATAATGAAAAAAATCCACCACGTCAGAATTTCAAGAAAATCGCGAATTAAGCTTTTTCTACCAATAATTTTATTTAACACGTTTGTATCAAATATGGCAGTATATATTTAAAATTTTGTATATTTTTTCTTTTTTATAATGAAATCACATAAAAACTAGTGGTCAAATACTTTTATGGTATCTAAATTTTTTTTCGCCAAAGCTCCTAGTGTAAGCTTTTCGCTTAAAAATCGTGTTATCATCTCGCTTTTGCAACCAGCAAAAGTCTGCGATCATTGCAGTATTCCACCTTCCTTGATATCTACGTTCAATTTCTTTTAAGTCCTGGTGAAATCTTTCGCCTTGCTCTTCACTGACAGCTCCCAAGTTATCCGGAAAGTAGTCTTAGTGAGAATTAAGGAAGTGGAGTTTAATGCTCATCAAACATCCCATTTTTCCAAAATTTTTGATCATTTCCTTCACAATATTTTCATAGTTTGGGCTTTTCTGATTTCCTAGGAAATTCTTAGCTACTTCCTTAAAAGAATTCCATGCCATTAATTCTACATCACTTAATTTCTTATCGAAATTTGTGTCCTTCATCAATTTTCTTATGTCAGGCCCAACAAAAAATCCTTCTTTCAATTTTGCTTCCGATAGACCTGGAAAAATTTGTTGTAGGTGTTTAAAGCCTTCTCCTTGTTTATTTAGCGCCTTCGCAAATTGTTTCATCATTCGTTATTTTATGTGTAAAGGAGGCAGCAAGATTTTTGCCCTGGGAACTAAACTTTCTCGCACCACATTTTTCGTCCCAGGATTTAATTTATTTCTAAGAGGCCATTCTTTTTTCGTCCAATGATGTCTTCTATCCCGACTATCCCACTCGCATAAAAAGCAAGGGTATTTTGTGTAGCCACCTTGTTGACCAAGAAGCATAGTTATTACTTTTAGATCTCCACAGACCATCCAAGCGTGGAGGTTATATTTTAATTTTGTCAACACAATTTTCAAATTCTCGTAGCTCTCTTTTAGATGGGTAGAATGGGCGACAGAAAGGGAGGCCATTGTGCAGCAAGACTGCTTTCAAACTTCGTTTGGATGAGTCCAGGGACGTAGCCAAGTTCAAGTTTGTTTATAAATCCTATTTTTACTGAGGTTAAACCGCTAATAAGGTATGACAAATGTACCACAGATTTGAAGTAAATAAATCGAGGATTTTGAAAAAAATTAGAAAAGTATGTGTTAATAGGACCTTTTTCATACCAAAATGGCTCTCAAACTAAGAAAATAGAATTTTTTTCAGAATTTTTGAATTTGACCGCTTAATTAACCATCATTGGCTTAAATTCTTACCTTGAATTTAATTTTTCCTAAAAGCCCATAGAATTGGCTTTCAAACCGCTTAACAGTTTTTTTTCTACGATGAACCGTTATCGTGGGATAATTTTTTTTCTCAACTTACTGCCTAAAAACTTTAAGGCCCTCTAACTCCTTAGGGGAGCATTTTCCATCCCCCCCTCCCATACGATTTTTGTTCGATATTGAGCACCCCTATCACCTCCTTTCGGATATACATCCTTATGCGAAACACCCTGAATATTGCGAAGTGAGAATGTCAACCAATTCCTTGTAACTTTTTCGGCTGGGAAGTAATGGACTACAGATGCTGTGCAATACACTATAAGCTTCTGATCCAATAGTTTTTAACAACGTAGAAATTTTTCCCGCTTCAGTAGTGCATCCAAGTTCGATGAAATGCATTTCCAGCCTCTCGTTCCATAATTGAAAATTTTCACTCGGTGTGAAATCGGGCATGGAAGACGCATGAACCGTGGTAGTCACAAATTGGGTGTTATTTAACACGGTTGTACCTCCTTCCGATAGCATATTTTATTCGTTTTAGTATAATTTATACTTTTTCTTTTTTCTTTTTTTTTTAGTTTAAACCTACGTCGCCAATGTGATGTAGCGAGGTGGACGTGTGCAGGCGAACTGTCTTTTATTGTATTGTCGTCTTCTTCTTGTTACAATGTCAAGGGCGAGTACAGACTATGCAACTTAAGGACGTACTTACACTACTATACAATATCTTACAGTAACTTTTCTCGTAGGTTTTTGTCTGCTGAAAAAACCAAAATTAGTGAAAAAATTGCATCACGTCGAGGTTTCGAGGAAACTACCAATAAAGTTTTTTCTACCAGATATTTCTTTGAACGAGGGTTTCTAAATTGTGATTTAACATTGTTAGAATTCTTCAATGATTTTGTGTTCTAAAATAATCAAACTTTAATGTAAAAACAGAAAAAGCACATATATCAAAAAATTGGTGGTTCAAAATGATGCTCAAAGTCTAAACCTTGTGATTTTTCTATAAAAAAGTAATTTTTTTTTACTTTGAATGGACTTATTTTAATAAATACTTGTGTTATTTTCAACATCTGGATTTAGGATCGAAGAATCATCAATTTTGTGTGGTGTTTTTTTCACACCTGAAAAGTTTCGCCTGCGCTTTCGCAGAGAAATAACCATCCTAATGAAAGCATTCAAATTCAAAACTTTAGTATCGAACGTGCAACATGTTTCAATTGGAAAATCACCTGTTTTTTCATAAAAAGTCAAAGGCGATGCAATTGAAATTTTCTTAAAAATTCAGAAACACTTTCCCCCGAAGGAAATGCAAGTAGTAAATACTGTACCGATTTACTAGTGTCAATTTCACCAGTACTAGGAAAGCATTAATGCCGAAGCTATGAAAATATAGTGAAGAAGATGATTGAAAGCTTTGGTGAAATGGGATATTTGATGAGCATTAAACTCCACTTCGTGAATTCTCACTTAGACTATTTTCCGGATAACTTGTACGAATTGGTAGATGGTGTACTTGTGGAAAAATTTATACATATATTTAACACAAAAAATAAAACAATAGGTCCAATTTTGGAACAAAATTCATGGTATCCATTCATGGTTTATCTTGATAAATGACATGTCCAAAACAAAGTACATATGCATCCTTACTTTTCTGGTCACGTTTCTTCGTATAATATACTAACCACGAACGTAGCAAAACGTATTTGGATTACGCAGGCCTGCGAAATCAAAAATTTTTTCCCTTCTTAAGTTGAAGTAGGGTTTCTGTTAGGTTTTTGTCTCCTAAAAAATTGAAAAATAATGAAAAAATTCCACCACGTCAGAATTTCAAGAAAATCGCGAATTAAGCTTTTTCTACCAATAATTTTATTTAACACGTTTGTATCAAATATGGCAGTATATATTTAAAATTTTGTATATTTTTTCTTTTTTATAATGAAATCACATAAAAACTAGTGGTCAAATACTTTTATGGTATCTAAATTTTTTTTCGCCAAAGCTCCTAGTGTAAGCTTTTCGCTTAAAAATCGTGTTATCATCTCGCTTTTGCAACCAGCAAAAGTCTGCGATCATTGCAGTATTCCACCTTCCTTGATATCTACGTTCAATTTCTTTTAAGTCCTGGTGAAATCTTTCGCCTTGCTCTTCACTGACAGCTCCCAAGTTATCCGGAAAGTAGTCTTAGTGAGAATTAAGGAAGTGGAGTTTAATGCTCATCAAACATCCCATTTTTCCAAAATTTTTGATCATTTCCTTCACAATATTTTCATAGTTTGGGCTTTTCTGATTTCCTAGGAAATTCTTAGCTACTTCCTTAAAAGAATTCCATGCCATTAATTCTACATCACTTAATTTCTTATCGAAATTTGTGTCCTTCATCAATTTTCTTATGTCAGGCCCAACAAAAAATCCTTCTTTCAATTTTGCTTCCGATAGACCTGGAAAAATTTGTTGTAGGTGTTTAAAGCCTTCTCCTTGTTTATTTAGCGCCTTCGCAAATTGTTTCATCATTCGTTATTTTATGTGTAAAGGAGGCAGCAAGATTTTTGCCCTGGGAACTAAACTTTCTCGCACCACATTTTTCGTCCCAGGATTTAATTTATTTCTAAGAGGCCATTCTTTTTTCGTCCAATGATGTCTTCTATCCCGACTATCCCACTCGCATAAAAAGCAAGGGTATTTTGTGTAGCCACCTTGTTGACCAAGAAGCATAGTTATTACTTTTAGATCTCCACAGACCATCCAAGCGTGGAGGTTATATTTTAATTTTGTCAACACAATTTTCAAATTCTCGTAGCTCTCTTTTAGATGGGTGGAATGGGCGACAGGAAGGTAGGCGTACTTATTGCCATTGTGCAGCAAGACTGCTTTCAAACTTCGTTTGGATGAGTCCAGGGACGTAGCCAAGATGGGACGGGGGGGGTGGAGGTGGGCTTTTTGTGTTAAAACCCCCCCGTCGTCAATCTTACTATGTTATTTTAAATTGTATTTCCAATGCACTCTTTGGCACAAATTAAAACTTCAAGAAGCAAGAACGGAAACGGTTACATTAAAGACAAAATTGGAGCGGAGCTCAGAAGTTCAAACATACTCTACTAGGTTCGACGAGCAATGTCCAAATGGCAGATTGTTCTCGTATCGTGATCGAGAATAAAATTCCATTCAAGATGCATGAACGTCTAAGCGCTGCTTCAGTGTTCGTTTTCTTCATTGCGCCGTCTGAAAACTGTTTTGCGCAGCAAAACGAAAGAAAACAGGCCGAACGGGCTGGCTCTTTTAAATGTTCATTGGGATATAGACATACTAGCAAATAATGTAATCGAAGCTTTGTCAATTCATCCCGAAAACTACATATTTAATATTTCGTTTATTTTTTTTTTTTTAAACTATTATCAATATTATTTTCATTAATGTTAAATTTTGAATTATTAGTGGTATAGATTGTGAAATAATTCAAAACTTATCGGGATTATTTTTTTTTTTTATTTTTTTATTTATACAGAGATATAATAGTTTTGATTCCAACGGGCCTCTATTTGAGAAACTGGGCTGCTGAGGACTTATTACTGTTAAGCCGTGTCCTTTGCTAGGATGAGTCTTGATCATGCACGAGCGAGGTGCGTCAAGCTTAGTGAATCCGTTGGTAGGATGAGTCTTGATCATGCACGAGCGAGGTGCGTCAAGCTTAGTGAATCCTTGGTTGGATAAGCGTACGGTGCGCACGAGCAAGGTGCGTAAAATTGGTTGGCTGGAACGGCTACTCTGATGGTAGTTAGGAGCATTGAGCGTGCACGAGCGAGGTGCCTCAATCTGTATGATTCCTTAATTGGCCAAGCATCTGACATGCACGAGCGAGGTGCAGATAACAGAGTATCGGTGCTATGTTTCCAAAATAATAGAAGCGGACGGAAGGTCCTTTCTTCTTAACCGTGTTTGATGTGTTGTATTGTTAAGGCTTCTTGCCAGCTGATTCGAGTGATTCCTTAGCTTTTCATGATAGGATGATTTTAGGCGAACGATTTCATCCTTAATAAGTGGGACCTGCAGATCGCGGTGAATGCTTTCATTACGTATGTACCATGGAGCACCTGTAATGATTCTAAGAATTTTCGATTGAGCTCTTTGGATTATTTCTATAGAGGATGCGCAGGCATTTCCCCACAACTCAATGCCATAAGACCAGATTGGCTTTAATACACTATTATATAATAGAACTTTATACTCCATATTAAGAGGGGAGCGATAGTTAATTAGCCAGAGAATTTTTGATGCTTTAAGTTTCAGATTGGTCCTCTTTGCTTCGATGTGCTTTCGCCAAGTTAATCGTTTATCTAAGTGGACTCCTAAGTAGATTTCACTATTTACTTGGGGGATGGAGACTCCTTTAAGGAGAATAGCAGGGCTTATACCTCTTCTAAGCGTAAATGTAATGTGTTTACATTTACCTTCGTTTACATTAATTCGCCAGGTAGAGAGCCAATTTTCAATTAATTGCATATGTTCTTGTAGGATTCTTGATGCTTCCATGGGATCGCGGTGGCAGCTCAATAATGCTGTGTCGTCAGCAAAAGTTGACATTACAATATTATCTCTAGTGGGGATGTCGGCTGTTAGAAGAAGGTAAAGAGAGGGGCCTAATACACTGCCTTGCGGGACTCCTGCTTTAATTTCAAATTTTTCCGTTATAAATTCATTAACTCTTACTCTAAAGAATTTTTTTTGGAGGTATGATATAAGAATTTCGTGAAAATTTTGAGGGAGTAGGGACTTTATTTTAGCAATAAGACCCCCATGCCACACTTTGTAGAAAGCTTAAGCGATATCTAGGAATATTGCAGAACAATATTCTTTTTTTTCGAAGGCGTTACGAATTTCACGAGTGATTCGATTTACCTGTTCAATAGTTCCATGTTTTTTTCTAAAGCCAAATTGATGAGCAGGGATTAAGTTATTCTCGTGGATGTATGGCGTTATTTTTATAAGAAGAGCTTTTTCAAAGAGCTTAGATAAACAGGGGAGAAGGCTTATTGGGCGATATGAGCTGGCTGTCGTCGGGTCTTTTCCGGGCTTCAGTATCATCATGATGACCGTTTCTTTCCATATCACAGGGAAGTAGGAGAAGCTCACAATAGCATTAAAAAGTCGTGCTGCGTACGTTAGAGCAATGTATGGCAATTCCTTGATCATTTTTGGGGTTATATAGTCATAGCCTGGAGATTTTTTCTCGCAAAAATTTTCCTTAATTATGCATTTTATTTCATTGGCATTAAATGTTATAGGGATAATTTGGTTGTTCACCTCGCAGAGGGGAAATCTAAGGCCGTTTACCGGTGGGTTTGGTAAAAAAACTGAGCACAAGTGTTGAGCAAAGACTGACGCTTTTTCCTCATCACTTCTTGCCCAGTTTCCTCTTGAATTCCTTAAGGGAGATTCATATTCTATGGGTGAACTTCTTATTTTGAGAGCTCGCCATAATGACTCTTTCGACGTGCTATTAGGTGCAAGATTTGAAATGAAATTATAGTTTTTCCTGTCTTGGTCTTTTTGAAGAGCAGTTTTAAGTTGCTTTGAAGCTGTATTGAGTCTAGCTTTACTGCCAGGGGACCTATGTTGTTGCCATTCTCTTCTCAATATACGTTTTTCTCGCAATAATCTTTCAATATGACTATAAGTATGATGAAAATTTCTAACGGCAGGCTCAAAGGCTTTTGGGGTAGAATGCTCCGCCGCTGAAGTTAATATTGAATTCAGGGTTGCTGCCGCTTCATCGATTTGACTATCATTACATATTGTATATTCGGAGTGTATGTGTGTTGCAACATACTTTTTATAATTAACCCAGTTCGTTTTTGAAGTGGTCAGTCTAAAAGGGGGGCATGTTATTCTTATGTTTTCTGAAATTTCTATTAGTAGAGGACAATGATCTGAGGACATTTCGTAGCAAGTCGACGTTGAAATACGCGAATTATCAAAGCCTCTTGTAATGGCAAAGTCTATGAGATCTGGTATTTTATTTCGACCTGTTGGCCAATACGTGGGATGTCCGGGCGAAATAAATCCAAGAGTACTGGAGCTATTTATCAGTGTGTTGTATAATTGTCTTCCCCTTGGAGAGATCAGACGAGAGCCCCAATGGGTGTGTTTTGCATTATAATCGCCTGCTGCTAAAAATTTAGTTCCAAGGGTGTTGAAAAATTCATTAAAGTGATTTTCGCTGACTGAGAATCGTGGAGGGCAATATATTGCTGACAAAATGAAATTTGCACCACAAGTTTCAATAGAAAATGAAATTGCTTGGAAGTAATTTTTTGCGAAAGGTTCAACAGGGGAAAAAAAAACAGGGATTATTTGTGATATATGAAAAAATGAAAATAACTCTGTTCTGCAACGAAATCCTCCTTTAAAGTTTATTAGTGCTTCTGTTTGATTTTGTCTCCCGAAAAATTGAAAAATATCAAAAAAATTATATCACGTAAGGATTTCGAGAAAATTCCGTTTCAAATTTTGAGCACCATTGCATCATTTAAATGTTACTCAAAAAAAAAAAAATATTCGTATTATTTTTTTAATAGTTTGAATTTTTTCATTAATCACAAATAATCCCAATTATTTTTGAATTATTTCGTAATCGTAAACTTTTTATGTGCAGTTGTGTATGCAGATAATCAAATACAGGCACGGCAGAACGCCGTTTACATGGGTATTTTACCCACTCGAAACTTTCCAAGTAAATATTTCACTCTGTAGGAATATCACGAAAGTTTTTCAATATTAGTCCAAAAATTAATTTTTGGTGACATTTTGAGATCGAAAAAATAATTAAGACAATCGGATTTAACCAAGTATCGGGATTTACTATATTCAACGACTACTTTCAGAAGTTTTAAAGATTATTTTTTAAATGAAGTGAAAATTTTGGTTATTAAATGTGTAATATGAAATAATATTTTTAATATCTCTTAATGTACTTGATATTGGTACGTCGATTTTGTTGGAACTTTCCATACCACTGAACCACAGCAAAACACACTCTCGATCAACTACCCTCTCGGGTAAACTCTGTTCTGATTGTAAAAAATTATTAAAACTATTAATTAATAAAATCAGCAATGATTGTTTGGTTTGGTCTAAGTTATAAAATTTTCAGCAACTTTTATACGCACACTATGGTGCTTCTTCTTTTGGAGTTCTGTTTCTTACTTTTTTATACTTTTGTTACGACTATCGGTTTCATTGACGTAGTCTTCGAATATTTTGTGCAGCTCCTGCATTTCCAATATAGTTTTCTGAGTCGGCTTCGACAACCCGCCTTCAGAAAGGTGGTCAACCCAAGAGTATGTTGGTCCTTCAACTTGATCTTCCACACCGATATCTGGCAGATCATTTTTCAGTTTGTAGCATATGTAGCCCGCAAGATTTTCCAGGCCATCATAAGCTAAGTCCGACAATTCTTGATCCACTGCTTCCTCAATTTCAGCGTCTAGTTTGAATACGCTTATGATTTGTCCTGAAAAAGTTCCAAAAATTTATGGCTAAGCGGAATAATTCAAATAAATACGTTCACTTTTTACCTGTTAGAGGCTTTTCTGAAATATCCAAATCGGGAGTATCGTCAGTTTCGACATTTGCCTTATCTGAAATGACACCATCATTCCGTCCAAGAATATACGATCTTAATCGGTATTTGAATTGCAGCTGGTCTGAATGGTCGTGCAGTAGGACTCCAAAAAAATTCTCCAAAACATCCTGATTTAGACGATAGGTAAGAATATATTTGACACCAAATCTGGACTTTAAATCTTGATGAAGTCCCTTCAGAGCAATACATGACTGAATTATTCCTAAATTGTATATTTTTATTCAACTGTAAATTTTTTGTAAATACGGTAGTACACCACTTATACCTTTCTGAAAAGGGAGCAAAGCCTTACGACCAACGGCTTTCATTTCTTGCATCATTTCTTTCATTTTATCAAGAATTTCATCTTGAGTTTCAAGTGCAAGACCATATGCGTGGCATCTTTTCCTGGTATCTGGGTATGGCAGTTTGACGTTCATCACGTCAAACCAATCATTAGTCTAAAATAAGAATCAATTTGTTGGCTCTTATATTATATGAGAGTGCGAAAAGTATATACTTACTAATTTAAATAACTGATGGCACTCCTCCCAATTGAAACCTTCAAGAAGGCCAAGACTGGCAGCTCAAGTGATGGCTTGCGCAACGGTATGCGAGAAGAGTTTTGTGGCAAGCTTAACTTTTTGCCTTTGCGCGTTTGCAACATTGAGATTTGCCTGCGATATTTTGTGGGAAATGCTAAGATCTCCGGAAGTTATTTCCAACAACTTCGCAATAATATCGGCACCCACTCGCTTTCCATTTATGAAAAAGCCGTTATCGATGAAATGATTCCGGAGTAGTTTTATCATGTGCGGAACGTCTGCAAACACAAACACCTTTTGATCTTTGAACAAAAACCTGATGATTGCGAATTGAATATACGTTAGATATTATATTTCCAATTAAGTATGTGGGATAGAAATAACATTACCATGGCTTCTCTTCTGTTATTCCTAACTCGTTTAACAGGGCTCTGTTACCGCCGCCTAAATCACTTACAATAGACGCAACGGTGTAGCCGCAAGACTGTAGATTTTCCAGCAGATTATATAAGAGATCAGCAGTCATTTTGCAATCAAAATCGTAGAAAATGGGTTGCTTCCATTTTGCCACTAATCCTTAAAAAAAACGTTAGCAAAAATGAAGTTATCAAACATTAAAATTTAGATAACAAACCTCTTATCATTGCTACTTGTACATAGCTTTTAGGAGCAAGTGTTGAGTCGCTTGGCTTATCGTAGCAGTAAGACTTCATAATTTTCATCTCGTCAAAGCTCAACACACAAATTTTTTGAGCTTCTGTCATGTGTGTTGCAGCCGACAAAATTTTAAATACTGGCTTTAGCAAGCCGCGACTGATGTTTATTTTTTGCGCCCACATCTGCAGCGTACGTACGGATGGAAACGGAAATTTCTTTCTGCATAATAGCTTATATAGTTTCGCACTGGCTGCATACAAAGTTATAGATTCGGCAATGTCTTTTTCGGTCCATCTTGGTCCCTTAATACCGGCCTTTAACTTTGCAATTTGGCCTTCGGTAAAAATTCCCAGTAGCTTTTCCTCTAGGTTGCTCAATTCGTATGTGGTCTTGGCTAGTTTGGTTTTCGTCGCTTCCAAATTGAACTCGTGAATCTTTTCTTGTTTATCCGCTTTCAGTGTTACGGCTTTTAATGCAGCAGCATGCTTTCTTCGACCTTTTTTCAATTCAATGTTCTCTTTACGAAGGAATTTACTGCAAAGAAATAAAGGTATTTATACAAACAAATCAAAATACTATATGTTCGGTTTTCGCCGTAGCCGCAATGGAGACGAGCCATTAATTTAACGAAACCTTGCTCTCTCTCTGGTTGAACAGCTCGAACTCCAGCGACGGTTCGTCACTCTTCTTTGATCGTTAACGCGTTACGTTCGCCGCTCCGCAAATTCGCAGTTTTTAAATTTTAAAAGTCAAAAAAAGAAAAACACAAAAAAAACCAAATCTCTTTCGTGAACTGAACTTACAAAAAAAAAGAGAAAATCTACATTTAAGTGAAAAAGAAAAGAAAACCAAAATCAAAATCGCCACGAAGGCCAAATATAATTTTCTTTTGTTCCATCGCCACGAAGGCCAATTTTATTCACATTTTTTCATTTGCCACGAAGGCCAAATATAACCCTTATTTTTATTTAAAACAAAACAAAATTGTGAACAAAAAATATCAGTCGCGCCGTGCAACCGCCAACCGAACATCACAACCGCTACGAGAACCTTCATCGTCATCACAAACAGGTACGTTGGCTCTTACTTTCCCTCACCTTAACATTTGGCGATCCTTCCAGGAGCCTGGAATCGGTTCCGGTGGAGCAATCTTAGTGGGAATCGAGAAAGTAGGCCACGTGTGCGTCACCCTTTACCGCTATTTGCCCTCCAGAAAAGTCAAGGGCAACACGATCCAAGCACGTGACACACATCGCCGTTTCGACTCATCCTTTCTCTTCATATTCGTATCATCTATCTCGCTCGCACATCCGTGTCGCCTTTGGTGGTGGTTTTTGTGCACAGTCGATATTGCGAAACAACCAGCACATAGAGGCTTGGCAAGCAGCATTTGGGTTTCTCGTTCCCTGTGAGAACGAATTGCGGTTTTTTTTTCTTCTTTTCTTCTTTTCTTTTATTGCGTTGGGTTTTCGCTTGCGGAACACGCATAGAAATCGTTTGGGTTTTTCCATTGCAAGTCCATACGAATTCAAGGCTAGCAGACAGCGAGCCAGGCAATCTGTATAACACATCGGGCTTACGTGCATTGTGTTGCGTAGGTCAGTTCTAACGCTGTGCGTTGCATCGAACTTCGAACATAGAAGTTGATCGCATCGCCTGTTCGAACGAACGTGTGTGACCGCAATTCGAACACCAGGTTTCATATACGTTCAGTCTCTCTGCCTGCGCTCTGTCCGCGCTCTGCTTTCGATTTGATGCATAATCGGAACTTTGCAAACTGGTTGGAAAAACAAACTTTTAACAAATCGAACTCATCGAATTCTATTTATATTTCATTGACAATCATTATACGATTTGGTTTTCTTTAATTGAATTTGGGGTTGCAGGAAATTTGTGGAGTGTTGCGAAGGTTAAGGTAAACAAATTTGATGTACGCTACGGTAGGCATTGGTCGCATATACGCACGGATGAGTCGAAACGGCGATGTGTGTCACGTGCTTGGATCGTGTTGCCCTTGACTTTTCTGGAGGGCAAATAGCGGTAAAGGGTGACGCACACGTGGCCTACTTTCTCGATTCCCACTAAGATTGGTCCACCGGAACCGATTCCAGGCTCCTGGCAGGATCGCCAAATGTTGTAGTAAGAGATGGAGATAGTAAGCACCTACCTTTTTGTCTTCCGGGCTGAGCTGGACGACGTTCGTGGTTTTTTATTAATTGGGAGAACGGCGGTTGCACGACGCGGATCGCTCGGGATTACACCGTTTGAATTACACTTCAAAAAAATGTTAAAAAATTATAATTTGCCTTCGTGGCGAGTTTGATTAAGGAAAAACAAAATAACTGAAAATTGCCTTCTTGGCGTGCTCTTATGGCTAATTGGAATTCACTTTTTTTTTCTTTTTTTTTTGTTTTTGGTTTTGTTTTGTTTCACTTCAAATTTTGACTTTATATATACGTTTGTTGTAGTTCTTTTTTTTTTTTTTTTTTATATTTTGGGTTTTACTTGGTTTTGCGGCGCGCGGGCGGATTGTTCACGCGAAGAGGTTTTTTTTTCGACGACCGTTTTTCTAGCGAGCACCAAACCGGTTGATGAACCAGTCGTCGTCGTCGCTCGATCTAGTGCTGTTGGACAAAAAGGGGTATTCGATTAGTTCGATTCTCGCCTAACTCTAAGGGCTCGGCTATCGAACGGCGGTAGCTGTGGTGAACAACGAACACTATATTTAACATACATACATTTCACTTTTTAGGCTTTCTACTTCGTTTGCATTATATATGGCAGTTTCTTTAGTATCCTTGTTAGGTTTAACATTTTCTAAATTGATTTCTGTAAGCACTAAGATATTTTCAAACGACGAAGGTGGTTCATTCGATTCGTGTTCCAAAAATAAAAAACAGTCGGTTGCAAGGTTTTCGAAGCTGCTTTCTGTAAGCTCTGCACTATTTTCAAACGGTGAAGGTGGTATATTTTCAGTTCCTTTAAACGGAGATGGTGGTTTATTGGATTCCTTTTCTAAAAATACAAAACATCAACAAATATTTAGAAATTATATTTTATCAGAATTTTTATAAATTTTTTTACCATTAAGACTGGATTTGTTTTCATTAAGAAGCGATTCCACAATTTTTTTATTTTGACGCTTCTCAATTCGCTGCTCACGTTCAACATAAAGCTTTTCGTTTCCTGTGCACCATTTTTTAAAAGTTGGTACAGCGCCAGACTTTAAGAATCTCTTCTTCGTAAATCCTAAAGCCAATAAAGAAGAACGGCGTAAAAAAGTACTTCCATGTTTACTTTTGTTATTTATTTACCCATTTCATACAGCAAATTGTTTTCAAAAGCATCCGAAGTGAAATGTTCCATGCAAATATGGGATGTTTTTGGGTTGAATTTTTCTTTGCGGCAATAGAAGCTAATCCACTGCTTTTGTAAAGTACTTTGGACTTATTGCAGTTTCCACAATTTTTCACAGCACACCGCATTTTTAGTTTTTATTAAATTTTTCACAAATTAAACTTCACTTTTGAAAGAACTTTCATACAACACAAAACGCATGTGGTCGACAGTGACGTTGCAAATAGCTGATTCGACTGAACAAAATAACGGAGCTGCGCAACGCGGAATCTTGTTTATTTGATTCATGCATCAGACGTGGACACATTTTGCAAGACATCCGAAACAGTTCGGCTGGTTAATAAAGTGTCACTCCAAAATATGCCAGTATCCAAGAAATTATTTCGTATGAGTTTCAGTAAATGGGGTACATCAGCAAATACAAAAATATTTTCTTCGATATCGACAGGACTCTCAAACCAGGGCTTATCTAAATTGTTTTCAATAATTACGTAGCTCAATTTTTTTAATAACACTTTTAAAGGATCTACCTATTGTGATCCCAAGGGTTTTCCAAAGGTTTCGATTTTGCGGACCCATATCGCTGACCATTGCAATGACTTTATAGCCGGCTTCGTTGAGCAAGGTAATAAGTTTAACAATTAACTCATTCGTCATTTGGCAGTCGTAGTAAAAAGAAACGGGCTATTTCCAGGACTTCCGCAATCCTCGAGCCATAACTACTTGCACGTTGTTTGAAGGTTTTACTACACAGTCTTGTGAGGCGCTGTATTCGTATGTTTCCGTTACTTTCATTTCATCAAAAGAAAGAACACAAAGTTTGTCCTCTTCAGTTAGGCCAGCAGCGCCGCGCATGAAATCGATGCTGACATTAATGACTCCTTCGTTCAATGTAACCCTACGTGCCCATCGTTGTAACATCGAGACGTGAGGAAGCGGGAAACCTCTTTGGTACAAATGGTTGTACGCTCTGGGACCAGATGCGTGCAGACAGATGCACGATGAAATATCTTTCCATTTCCAATGTTCTTCTTTTCCTTTATATGTAATTATTTATGAATAAAAATTTTATTTATTCTTGAGAAAAATATGTACTTGGATTTGCCATTTTCCGAATTTGACCATTAGTGAAAATTTTTTCTATTCCTCTCATAACATTATTGGTCCGCTTCGCTTTTTCCTCCAACATGGAGATTTGTGCTTTGAGACTTCTATTTTTTGCACGCATTTGGACAATCTCCATTTCTGATTTTGAAATAATGACATCGCCGCTAAATACAACAATAAATTGGTTGATGTTATTTAAAAATTTATGCCACAATTAATTCATAAAATAACGAAATGTTGCACTTATAGCATGTTTCCACATTGAATTAACATAGTGAATTAACCATATGGATTAGATTTGTACAGAAGTAAGGAATGTGTTCAAAGTATCAAAAAGGACTTGGCTTTTATAGTGAGCAGGCAATGGAATCTGTACATGCAGACTTTAAGAAGACATGGAGTAAATATTTTATAAGTAGACTACATCCTGACTATTCTGCACGTCTATTAAGAGCCGTTGTCGAATACAATAGTAGTCACATTTAAGTTCAAAACAATGTTTAAAAATAAGTTTATTTTGATTAAATCAAACAGAAACAAAAAGGCTTGTAAACAATGCTTCGATTTTATATTATAATTTATGGATGATTGTTTAACTTTAAAACACGTATAAGAATGTCATTTTTCTTTAATAAAGTCTGAAAATCAATTAAATCAGTGCCGCGAATAACGCCGTAGGATTAGTATACTTTTAGCATATGCATGTTTTCGTGTCAAAACTAACGGTAGTAAGAATGAAATTATATACAGTGCACTCACGAAAACTTGAACTAATTAAAACTAGCCATGATCTAACATAGTTGACGAATTGCCCGAGTTTTTCAACACCTTGAAATTTTTTATTAAACAACGCATTTTACCAGCACTGTACTGTACTGTACCAGTACTATTCGAGTTTTAGAGAGTGCACTGTGTCTTTTTATAGATTATGTATTTTTTTACATTATTGCATCATCAGTTTTTCAAAAGTTTATTTAATTTTTACATCGTGACCATCAAGATAACACCGATTTGAATGCAGGAATGCATAAAATGCAAAAAAAAAATCAAAAGGGGGTGGGGGGAAAAGTTGAGGTTCTGCGATTTTCGGGTTTGCATTTTTTTCTCTGGAACTATCCCAGAATCATATCCATCAAAAATGTTCGGGGTGGTTTTCCAAAAAATTTAAATTCTTTAAAACCCACCGTGGGACATAACAAATTGGCGCTTAATTGAAATTCCTAATAATTAGTCTATTTGCACTAATAAATTCATATATACTATATGTATACATAGGTATATATTTATATTTGTATATTTTTGTCACTCTTACTCTTCATTGGAGACAATTCCAATAGAAGGCACCGCACTTGGCATTAATGCCAATCTTCCACCGAATATAATATCCGATGGCAAAAAGTGCTCCGAGCAGACATAGGAAGTCGCTTTTAATTGCCTATTGCAGGCTTTTTCCCACAAATTCTTCCGCCGTTCGTCGGTGGGTGTTTTAAACAACGAAACACCTTTGTTTTTCCCGCACAAAATACACTTTCTCATATTTACTTCTTAACTTTGAAAATGTTTGAAATAAAACGAACGTCAATTTTGACAGTTGAATGAACTAAAAACAAAAACAATTCAGAAGAAGAAGACACATGTGCTACTGCTTTCACTTTATTAAATACACCTTGTGCCCTCTACTACATTCTACGGGGGTGACTCCCAAAATTAAATGAACTTAGAAAACTTGGACTACGCTAATGGTTAGTGATGGCATAGAACAGCATAACAATCTATTTTCAATGTATTTTTCTTATGTTGACTGAAACGTCAATATTTGATTTCATACAAAATGTATGGAAAAAGTGGAAATGCATTTCAGTTTTAAAATATTAGTTTTTACGGCTGTAATGCACGCTTTAGGGCAGCTGAAACCTTCTTGTCAACTAGTTTAAGAATGTCATTAAACTTATGTCAACTGTTTTGGTTTAAGAGCCCTTAGTTTTGCCAGTAAAAAACGAGAGTATTGTTTTTGTATTGCCCTTGTCGTTTTTGTGCTATAACCACGGCCGAAATTACAATGGGGCAACCGGGGCAGTGCCCCGGGGCCCCCGACTCGGGGACCCCCTGGCAGGGGATGGAAAAAAAATTTTTTAACCCGTTCAAAACATTGCAAAAAAATTTGTAAACAAACATTCGGTCATATTCGACGCATGAGTGCTCTTCTTTAGCGTTGTTGAAGAACAAAAGGAAAATTTCACGTAAAGATTTTTGATATTATATAAAAATCATATTTTAGTCGAAAAAAATTAGTTTTTTCAAAAAATATTTGACGAACAGTTATACATGTATTTGAGTTATACCAAACATTTTGGTACATGTTACAAGATTTGAAAAGATTTGTTAGACCGGACCCGGAATTTCTCGGGGCCGTGCTACGTTTTTGATTTTGCCATAAGAATGCATGCAACGGGGGCCTACTTCAACTCAACAAGCATAGTTGTTGTAGAGTGCCACATATAGTTATATATGTTCTTAAGAAAAGCGGATAAAAAAATATCAAAAACAAGCATTTGCGTGAGAGAGAGGTAATAATAAAAAAGTATACCCATTGTCTCAGTTTTGCACGTTTCGCATTTGTCAACAGTGATGCCAACTCTTACGAATGAAAACCGGCTAGATAAGCTCAAAAAGAGGGCTAAAAAAGGCCAAACAAATTTTGAAAACGGCAAAAAAAATAGGCTGTTATTTTTATATTTTATTTTAGTTCTGCTTTATCAAATACCGTCCGATTTTAAATATTCCCGAAGAATTTTTCGCTGCGGATTTGAAAAAAACTTCTCCCATTCTAAATAAGCAGAAAAGTATATGTAAAAGGAGCAAGAATTTCGAAAATTTTTAAGCAAATATCATCAAATTCTCCCTATTATCGACGGTAAGAGCAAATCGTTTTCCGCGGAGAAAAATTTCTAAGTAAAAAAATCCCAGCCACGTTCATTTAGAAATGGTCATATAATATGAGTACAAAGAAAACAACAATATCAAAGAAATCAAAGTTTACCAAATTGATAAAAATATATACGAGTATGCGTATGTCTTCATCTACAGTATATCGTTCCACTTCTTGTTGAAATCCATAAAAACTGGTATCCGGTTCGGAATTGCATGTGAGTACTTACTTTTTTGCATTTCGCAAGATATAGACGTGCATACCGTGTCTGTAGACATGGTTTGGTGTGTATTCGGTCCCAACGTGTAAATATTTGTGTTAACATCAGAAACACACCGGAAAATTTGGTGTGCAGACCCGTTTAAAACAAGGAAATATTAAAAATAGCTAAAAAGAAAAAAAAGGCTATTCACCACAGAGAAAAGGCTAGATTTTTAGCTAATAGCAAATAGATGATTTTACCGGCTAAACCGATTAAAAAACAGCTAGATCTGACTAAAAAAGGCTGAAATGGCATCACTGTTTGTCAAGAAAGAAGTGCTGTAACGTTATGTTTATGAGAGAAAATTTACCGTTATGATTTTTGTTTGTAGCAACTCGATTTATACGGCTTTTAAGTTAAAAGTTATTCGGGGAAACCGTGTTCAAAGGCAGGCATCGTTTACGGATAAAAATCAGTTTGGTGTACAATGTGTTAATACTGTTAATTTGTTTGGAACTTTTTTGTTTGGAACTTTTATCTTTCATAAGTACATGAGTAAAATAAAACTCGCAGTTTTAAAATGAAAACAATTTATCAAAGTGGTGCCCAAAAAAGGCGAGAAAAACACAGAAAAATCTATAAAGCTGCTAATGCCAAAAGTACGCAAAAAATGACCGAGTGGTTATCGAAAACATCAGGAACGTGTAGCATGGAAAAACAACGTATATACACATAGCAGCTTTGAATTCAATTTTTAAAAATTGAAGACTTCACTATTCTAATTATTGATTTTATTCTGTTATATGTTCGTCAGCTAGAAAAGTTATTGTTTTTGTTTGCTGAAAAGTTATGACTTAACGTTTGGATGGTATATGCAATGCAATGAAAATTCTTAAACAAATTTTTTCTTTTTGTATATCTGAATATTTTATATTTATATTATTTTAAATATTGTATTATTATTAAAAAAAAATTATTCATAATTATTATAAATTATGAACACTTTTTATAAATTATTATAAATTAAAAAAGTGATGAATTATTATTATTATTAAAATATAATATTATATTTAAAATATAATTTAAAATAATATTTGTATCATATTTATATTATATTTAAATAATATTTATTTTATTATTTTTATTCTTATTAAATATATTATTTTATTATATAAAACATGTTTTATATTTAAATTTTATGGTTTTATATAGATATTTTTTTTTGTATTTTCATATTTTACTTTTATATTTTATTTTAGAAAAAGAGAGATACTACAAAGAAAAAATTTTCAGAAAATGGTTTAAATTATTAAAAAATATTTGAAAAAAATGAGGTATTAAAAAAAGGAATTTTTACAAAATGGTTTGAATTATTTTAGAAAAAGTAAGATATTAGAAAATCAAAAATTCAGAAAAACATTAATTGTCACAACACTAATTTGCATTTTCAACAGTTTGAATGCTAAAACAAAACTCACCGCGAATAGAATATCTATTAATTTTTTAAAATAAGAGTTCCAATGTATGATTTGTGTAATATTATACTAATCCATCATTAATTTGTAACGGTTACATTGGTTTGAAAATCCACAGGAAATAATGATCTTGATGAAAACGAGTGTGAAGAAAAAGAGCTCGTCAACACATCATCTGCACAAAAAGGTGAATCCCCTAACGAACTGAAGCCAAATGAAACTGTCAGCGGCAACGAAAACTCTGACTCCGATGGGGATGTGTCGTCTGCAGAAGAAATCACATTTCCTTGTCTCGTCACAGATCCAGCAATCAAAAGACGACTAATCTCTTCTGGTCCCACTCAACCACATGGTCCTTTCCCAAAAGATGAGCAGCAGAAGCGTCGCAGTTTTTCCGAAAATTACTACTCTGTCATCACGAAATCAGGTTTACGTATCGTCCGCAATTGGCTCTCTTATTCCATTGAAAAGGATCTTGTCTACTGTCTTCCTTGCTGGATATTTTCTGCAAAAGGATAATCTGGAAATCCATGGGGTTCTTGTGGCGTTAGAGACTGGAAACATCTTTCTGAGCGTATCAAAAGTCATGAAATTTCTGAAAGTCATGTAGAGTCTTGTACAATTTTTGAAATGTGGCGTAAAAACGGTACCGTCGACATCGATTGTCAAAATTCATTGTGCGAGGAACAAAATTTTTGGCGTAAAGTCCTTGAACGAATTCTCGACGTTACAATGATGCTAGCAACATGCAAGCTTGCTTTCCGAGGCTCGAGTGAAAACATTCAGGATTTAAATAAAGGAAATTTTCTCTCTGTTATTGCTTTGCCGGCGAAATATGACCCAGTTTTGAGTGAGTTGTTAGCGAAACCTGCAGGTTCCATGAAATATTTAAGTTATTCAGTACAAAACGAAGTCATCTCTTTGTTGGGGCAGGAAACTCATAAAAGCATCATTAAAGATTTGAAAGATGCCCCATTTTTTTCTGTTATATTGGACACAACACAAGATGCTGGCAAAGTTCATCAGTTAAGTCAAGTTTACCGTTATGTACATATAATATACAATGATAGAGGGGATCCTATTGATGTAGTCATAGATGAAGTATTCACTTCATTTACAGCTGTCAAGGATCAATCAGCTTCAGGCCTTGAAACAATTGTATTAGATTCTTTAGATAAAATGGGTCTTGACATCCAAAAATGTCGGGGTCAGGCATACGACGGTGCAGCAGTCATGAGCGGTGCTTATTCAGGATTGCAAAAAAGGATCAAAGATGTAGCTCCACACACACATTTTGTACATTGCGCTACGCATAACTTAAATCTTGTTTTGAAAGACGCAGTATCGTCCAATAGAACTATTGAGGAATTTTTTGAAACTGTTCAATCTGTTTACGATTTTTTTGGCAACAGCATTAGTCGATGGAGGCAATTACAGAGCGTTTATGAAAATGGTGCACTAACTTTAAAAACATTGACGAAATATTACGGATAATGAACTTTCCATCAAAATCATTGCAGTCTGAAAAAATCGATCTTCTTTTTGCACATGACCAGCTTCAAAATGCTTTACATAGTATAAAATGCTTGCGGGAAAATGTTTAATCATTACTAATAAACGTTTCAGAAATTAGCGACAATTGGAAAATAGAGAAAAAGTTTTCAGACAAAAAAACACGTAGAGTCAAGTCTCACTTTGATGAATTGTCACAAGATGAAAGATTTACTGACCCCGAACAACGTTTCCGGGTCAATACCTTTTACCCGATGATAGATACAATTTCATCGTAACTTGAAAATAGATTTGCTGGAATGAAGAATGTTTTAGATATTTATAAAATCCTGCAACCTCAATATCTAATAAATTCATCGAAGAGCGAGTTGGAGCGAGAGGCTGATCTGTTTTTCAAAACTTTCTCAAATGATGTGTCACCTTCTTTTTCTTCTCAGTTGCTTTCTGTCAGGTCGACATTTTCACAAGAGATCAGTTCAATGAAAAATGCAAAAGAATTAGCTAATTTTTTGATCATTCAGAATTCGTCATTGTCCTCAAGTTATCCAGATGTGTGCACAGCTTTTCTGATGTTCCTAACTGTCCCTGTCACTACTGCGAAAGCTGAGCGGACTTTTTCCAAATTAAAGTTGATAAAAAAAACTATTTGCGTAGCTCAATGGGACAAGACAGACTCACAAATTTAGCGATATTATCTATCGAAAATCAAAGAGCGTGCAAGGTTGACACAAATAAAATGATAGACGATTTTGCTATGATGAAATCTAGAAAAAAGAGATTTTAGTTTTAAGTTTTTGGCTTATTAATGAAACGAAATGTTTTAAGAGCGCCTGTTGAACATAACGAATATATCATGAATATCACGACTGTTTGTAAAAGTTAGTTTAAGATGTGAAAAAAAATTTTTAATTGACAAAATACTTTTATTTTTACTTTGAATTTGCACAATATTATTGTGACGAGAAATTTTTAGGTGGGGCCCCCTAATTTGGTTTTGCCCCAGGGCCCCTTCAGCTCTACTTTTGGCCCTGGCTATAACTAAGGCCTGACTTCTTCATAGAAGCTTAAGTGCAATAAAAACTAAGATTTAGAAAAAAAAAAATTTTAAATACGTTGCGTTGGTGAGATAGAGCCGTTACCAATTGGTAAGTTTTACTGCCCAAAACGTGACGCACAATTTGTACAAAGTACTTTCCTTTCAAAACGTCTTGGTTTTCCAAATATATTTCTTGTCTTTACAAGTAGTTTCTTAATCTGTAATAAAAACGTTAGAAGCGCGACTATTATATAAATAGCATATTAAATACTTGATGAATTAAAAGTGTCCGACACGTGACGAATAATTTGTTCAAAGTACTTTCATTTCAGAATGCCTTGGTTTTCGAAATATATTTCTTGTTTTTACAAGTGGTTTCTAAAGCTGTAATAAAAAACGTAAAAATTTAAATTAAACAAACTGTTTTTCGAGATGCCTTTCGGCTTGGTATCACCTCTTAATTGTGGAAAATATACTTCGAAATGGAAGTGTGTTGGTGAATAATTTTTATTTTTATTTCATGCAGGAATTCAAGCTTCAATAATGGCTGATCGAACGCAATCAATTAGAGCTATGCGCATGAGAAAACTTCGTGAAAAGAAACAGGCCGAAGATCCAGACTTTAAATCCAAGGAGTCAATGAGAGTTGCTGAATTACCAAATCAAAAACGGGAATAGGCTTTTAAAAATTGTGGAGTGCCGATATAACAGTTTAACTGAAGAACAAACGGAAGTTAACTATTGAAAAACTACCAATATTCACTGTAAAATTGAACTCTGTCCGACACGTGACGTACTTTGTCTGTACGTGACAAGACAATAAAATATTTTGTTGAAACTACCGACCAACTTTTTTTAAATTTTTGTCGGCTTAACATAGGCTGCACGTCCTGGTTATAATTTGCTTCAAACATATCAGTGCTCCATGTTCAATAATTTTGGTGAAATTTTAATATAAAGGCTTCAACTAAGAACACTGGTTGACTTGACCTGTCGATTACGAAATATAAGAAAGGTTTTTACTGCTTCTTTGTGGTCATCGGCTATCTTAGCTTCAAGCTTTTATATAAAATTATGTAAAATAAAATTTTATTATTACATTTTTCGCTGCGGATTTGAAAAAAACTTCTCCCATTCTAAATAAGCAGAAAAGTATATGTAAAAGGAGCAAGAATTTCGAAAATTTTTAAGCAAATATCATCAAATTCTCCCTATTATCGACGGTAAGAGCAAATCGTTTTCCGCGGAGAAAAATTTCTAAGTAAAAAAATCCCAGCCACGTTCATTTAGAAATGGTCATATAATATGAGTACAAAGAAAACAACAATATCAAAGAAATCAAAGTTTACCAAATTGATAAAAATATATACGAGTATGCGTATGTCTTCATCTACAGTATATCGTTCCACTTCTTGTTGAAATCCATAAAAACTGGTATCCGGTTCGGAATTGCATGTGAGTACTTACTTTTTTGCATTTCGCAAGATATAGACGTGCATACCGTGTCTGTAGACATGGTTTGGTGTGTATTCGGTCCCAACGTGTAAATATTTGTGTTAACATCAGAAACACACCGGAAAATTTGGTGTGCAGACCCGTTTAAAACAAGGAAATATTAAAAATAGCTAAAAAGAAAAAAAAGGCTATTCACCACAGAGAAAAGGCTAGATTTTTAGCTAATAGCAAATAGATGATTTTACCGGCTAAACCGATTAAAAAACAGCTAGATCTGACTAAAAAAGGCTGAAATGGCATCACTGTTTGTCAAGAAAGAAGTGCTGTAACGTTATGTTTATGAGAGAAAATTTACCGTTATGATTTTTGTTTGTAGCAACTCGATTTATACGGCTTTTAAGTTAAAAGTTATTCGGGGAAACCGTGTTCAAAGCCAGGCATCGTTTACGGATAAAAATCAGTTTGGTGTACAATGTGTTAATACTGTTAATTTGTTTGGAACTTTTTTGTTTGGAACTTTTATCTTTCATAAGTACATGAGTAAAATAAAACTCGCAGTTTTAAAATGAAAACAATTTATCAAAGTGGTGCCCAAAAAAGGCGAGAAAAACACAGAAAAATCTATAAAGCTGCTAATGCCAAAAGTACGCAAAAAATGACCGAGTGGTTATCGAAAACATCAGGAACGTGTAGCATGGAAAAACAACGTATATACACATAGCAGCTTTGAATTCAATTTTTAAAAATTGAAGACTTCACTATTCTAATTATTGATTTTATTCTGTTATATGTTCGTCAGCTAGAAAAGTTATTGTTTTTGTTTGCTGAAAAGTTATGACTTAACGTTTGGATGGTATATGCAATGCAATGAAAATTCTTAAACAAATTTTTTCTTTTTGTATATCTGAATATTTTATATTTATATTATTTTAAATATTGTATTATTATTTAAAAAAAATTATTCATAATTATTATAAATTATGAACACTTTTTATAAATTATTATAAATTAAAAAAGTGATGAATTATTATTATTATTAAAATATAATATTATATTTAAAATATAATTTAAAATAATATTTGTATCATATTTATATTATATTTAAATAATATTTATTTTATTATTTTTATTCTTATTAAATATATTATTTTATTATATAAAACATGTTTTATATTTAAATTTTATGGTTTTATATAGATATTTTTTTTTGTATTTTCATATTTTACTTTTATATTTTATTTTAGAAAAAGAGAGATACTACAAAGAAAAAATTTTCAGAAAATGGTTTAAATTATTAAAAAATATTTGAAAAAAATGAGGTATTAAAAAAAGGAATTTTTACAAAATGGTTTGAATTATTTTAGAAAAAGTAAGATATTAGAAAATCAAAAATTCAGAAAAACATTAATTGTCACAACACTAATTTGCATTTTCAACAGTTTGAATGCTAAAACAAAACTCACCGCGAATAGAATATCTATTAATTTTTTAAAATAAGAGTTCCAATGTATGATTTGTGTAATATTATACTAATCCATCATTAATTTGTAACGGTTACATTGGTTTGAAAATCCACAGGAAATAATGATCTTGATGAAAACGAGTGTGAAGAAAAAGAGCTCGTCAACACATCATCTGCACAAAAAGGTGAATCCCCTAACGAACTGAAGCCAAATGAAACTGTCAGCGGCAACGAAAACTCTGACTCCGATGGGGATGTGTCGTCTGCAGAAGAAATCACATTTCCTTGTCTCGTCACAGATCCAGCAATCAAAAGACGACTAATCTCTTCTGGTCCCACTCAACCACATGGTCCTTTCCCAAAAGATGAGCAGCAGAAGCGTCGCAGTTTTTCCGAAAATTACTACTCTGTCATCACGAAATCAGGTTTACGTATCGTCCGCAATTGGCTCTCTTATTCCATTGAAAAGGATCTTGTCTACTGTCTTCCTTGCTGGATATTTTCTGCAAAAGGATAATCTGGAAATCCATGGGGTTCTTGTGGCGTTAGAGACTGGAAACATCTTTCTGAGCGTATCAAAAGTCATGAAATTTCTGAAAGTCATGTAGAGTCTTGTACAATTTTTGAAATGTGGCGTAAAAACGGTACCGTCGACATCGATTGTCAAAATTCATTGTGCGAGGAACAAAATTTTTGGCGTAAAGTCCTTGAACGAATTCTCGACGTTACAATGATGCTAGCAACATGCAAGCTTGCTTTCCGAGGCTCGAGTGAAAACATTCAGGATTTAAATAAAGGAAATTTTCTCTCTGTTATTGCTTTGCCGGCGAAATATGACCCAGTTTTGAGTGAGTTGTTAGCGAAACCTGCAGGTTCCATGAAATATTTAAGTTATTCAGTACAAAACGAAGTCATCTCTTTGTTGGGGCAGGAAACTCATAAAAGCATCATTAAAGATTTGAAAGATGCCCCATTTTTTTCTGTTATATTGGACACAACACAAGATGCTGGCAAAGTTCATCAGTTAAGTCAAGTTTACCGTTATGTACATATAATATACAATGATAGAGGGGATCCTATTGATGTAGTCATAGATGAAGTATTCACTTCATTTACAGCTGTCAAGGATCAATCAGCTTCAGGCCTTGAAACAATTGTATTAGATTCTTTAGATAAAATGGGTCTTGACATCCAAAAATGTCGGGGTCAGGCATACGACGGTGCAGCAGTCATGAGCGGTGCTTATTCAGGATTGCAAAAAAGGATCAAAGATGTAGCTCCACACACACATTTTGTACATTGCGCTACGCATAACTTAAATCTTGTTTTGAAAGACGCAGTATCGTCCAATAGAACTATTGAGGAATTTTTTGAAACTGTTCAATCTGTTTACGATTTTTTTGGCAACAGCATTAGTCGATGGAGGCAATTACAGAGCGTTTATGAAAATGGTGCACTAACTTTAAAAACATTGACGAAATATTACGGATAATGAACTTTCCATCAAAATCATTGCAGTCTGAAAAAATCGATCTTCTTTTTGCACATGACCAGCTTCAAAATGCTTTACATAGTATAAAATGCTTGCGGGAAAATGTTTAATCATTACTAATAAACGTTTCAGAAATTAGCGACAATTGGAAAATAGAGAAAAAGTTTTCAGACAAAAAAACACGTAGAGTCAAGTCTCACTTTGATGAATTGTCACAAGATGAAAGATTTACTGACCCCGAACAACGTTTCCGGGTCAATACCTTTTACCCGATGATAGATACAATTTCATCGTAACTTGAAAATAGATTTGCTGGAATGAAGAATGTTTTAGATATTTATAAAATCCTGCAACCTCAATATCTAATAAATTCATCGAAGAGCGAGTTGGAGCGAGAGGCTGATCTGTTTTTCAAAACTTTCTCAAATGATGTGTCACCTTCTTTTTCTTCTCAGTTGCTTTCTGTCAGGTCGACATTTTCACAAGAGATCAGTTCAATGAAAAATGCAAAAGAATTAGCTAATTTTTTGATCATTCAGAATTCGTCATTGTCCTCAAGTTATCCAGATGTGTGCACAGCTTTTCTGATGTTCCTAACTGTCCCTGTCACTACTGCGAAAGCTGAGCGGACTTTTTCCAAATTAAAGTTGATAAAAAAAACTATTTGCGTAGCTCAATGGGACAAGACAGACTCACAAATTTAGCGATATTATCTATCGAAAATCAAAGAGCGTGCAAGGTTGACACAAATAAAATGATAGACGATTTTGCTATGATGAAATCTAGAAAAAAGAGATTTTAGTTTTAAGTTTTTGGCTTATTAATGAAACGAAATGTTTTAAGAGCGCCTGTTGAACATAACGAATATATCATGAATATCACGACTGTTTGTAAAAGTTAGTTTAAGATGTGAAAAAAAATTTTTAATTGACAAAATACTTTTATTTTTACTTTGAATTTGCACAATATTATTGTGACGAGAAATTTTTAGGTGGGGCCCCCTAATTTGGTTTTGCCCCAGGGCCCCTTCAGCTCTACTTTTGGCCCTGGCTATAACTAAGGCCTGACTTCTTCATAGAAGCTTAAGTGCAATAAAAACTAAGATTTAGAAAAAAAAAAATTTTAAATACGTTGCGTTGGTGAGATAGAGCCGTTACCAATTGGTAAGTTTTACTGCCCAAAACGTGACGCACAATTTGTACAAAGTACTTTCCTTTCAAAACGTCTTGGTTTTCCAAATATATTTCTTGTCTTTACAAGTAGTTTCTTAATCTGTAATAAAAACGTTAGAAGCGCGACTATTATATAAATAGCATATTAAATACTTGATGAATTAAAAGTGTCCGACACGTGACGAATAAATTGTTCAAAGTACTTTCATTTCAGAATGCCTTGGTTTTCGAAATATATTTCTTGTTTTTACAAGTGGTTTCTAAAGCTGTAATAAAAAACGTAAAAATTTAAATTAAACAAACTGTTTTTCGAGATGCCTTTCGGCTTGGTATCACCTCTTAATTGTGGAAAATATACTTCGAAATGGAAGTGTGTTGGTGAATAATTTTTATTTTTATTTCATGCAGGAATTCAAGCTTCAATAATGGCTGATCGAACGCAATCAATTAGAGCTATGCGCATGAGAAAACTTCGTGAAAAGAAACAGGCCGAAGATCCAGACTTTAAATCCAAGGAGTCAATGAGAGTTGCTGAATTACCAAATCAAAAACGGGAATAGGCTTTTAAAAATTGTGGAGTGCCGATATAACAGTTTAACTGAAGAACAAACGGAAGTTAACTATTGAAAAACTACCAATATTCACTGTAAAATTGAACTCTGTCCGACACGTGACGTACTTTGTCTGTACGTGACAAGACAATAAAATATTTTGTTGAAACTACCGACCAACTTTTTTTAAATTTTTGTCGGCTTAACATAGGCTGCACGTCCTGGTTATAATTTGCTTCAAACATATCAGTGCTCCATGTTCAATAATTTTGGTGAAATTTTAATATAAAGGCTTCAACTAAGAACACTGGTTGACTTGACCTGTCGATTACGAAATATAAGAAAGGTTTTTACTGCTTCTTTGTGGTCATCGGCTATCTTAGCTTCAAGCTTTTATATAAAATTATGTAAAATAAAATTTTATTATTACATCTTACACTCGGCGCTTTCAAAAACCAAGAAAAAGTTGAGTTTGTCTGTACGTGACGGTGGAATGCTCCAGGGGCGAAAAAAATATTTTTTTTGTAGAATATCCTTAAATTCGTTGAGCTTTAAATGTTTATAGTCATATTTTGTTAATAACAAACTTTTCCATAGTCGTTTACTATATGTTAATGCGGGATATAGCTAAGTCGGATTTGACGGTGGGCTCCTAATTGAAATAGGGGCGCAAACAGATTTTTTTTTGCAAAATCTCGCTAAAGTCGTTGAGCTACAAATGTTTTAAGTCATATTTTGTTAATAAAAATTTTTTCATTGTCCGAGGGTCCGAAGTTTGAATGCTGGCACAGCCGAAGCGGATCCTAGCATTGGTTTTTCAAAAAATCGCATGTTAGGGGCACACTACATAATAAGACATACACTCACACAAACACAAGAAAACCTCCTTGGTATCACAATGCGCCTACGGCCTAAGTGGCTCGGATTTGAGGGTGGGCTCCTAAATGAAATAGGGGCGCAAAAAAAATTTTGTTTACTGGAGAATCTTGCTAAAGTCGTTCAGCTACAAATGTTGTCAGGCATATTTTGTTAACAAATTTTTTCATAGTCTTTAACTATGCGGTAATGCGGGGAATAGCTAAGTCGGATTTGAGGGTGGGCTCCTAATTGAAATAGGGGAGCAAAAATAATTTTTCTTTTTGCACTACGGTGCAGCCACAAAACAGCAAAAAATTTCGGGTCACTAATTTTTAAATTCCACGCCCATTTAATGGTAATTTGAGGGCGGTGGTGCTCAGAGTGGTCTTTAGCCTATAGGGGGCCCCTGGCCTTAAAGTATGTGGTCCAAATCCCCCCCAACCGATATAGTTACTTCAAACAAAAACAGCAGTTTCGTATCAAAAAAGCAAACGTGTATATATCACAAAATCCACGAAAAAGTCAACCACATACGTCAAAAATGAAATTACAGAGAGAGAAGAGAAATTGTACAGAATATATTCTATGGAACACAGATTTCAAGTTTGAAGTTTATTTCTTCAAGTTAACGGTAGTTTTACTTTGTTTTCTTTTAATTTCGCGCAGCGGATGCATTTGAGCAAACATTTTGCAGTTTAATATCGCTCTTTTCGGTGATTGCGTGCGCTGGTGGCTCAAATAAATTGGAAAAAAAACACTTTATTAAAACGTATTGATTGATAATTAATATATATACGTAAATATTTATAAATAATTGTGATCGACAAACCGAGGTAAGTCTATTAAAATAAATATAAAACAAGTGAAGGTGTTATAGTCAGGCGAGCCTGACAATAAAATACCCGACACAGACACATGTTTAAATAATTTTTGAACCACGCCCAAAAACAGGACTACTATGTAAGAATATTAAAGAGGTTTTTAAGGCCATTACGGGGCCCCATATACCAACTTTTGTTTCATTTCGTTATGAAAACCGCCCCTTTTCCACGGCTTTTTTCCACTTTTTTTTAAAATTCTAATCGGAGGCTTAAATATACACTCGAATTCTAAGCTTCATTGAAATATTTCGAAAAAGTCAGATTTTGAAGCAGTTTTGGGATTTTTGTGACAGACCCTAGTATTGGAGGTACCCTTAATAAAGGACCGACCAAGGAAATTTTTTTTGAGGATGTTTATGGCTATAAAGGAAGCATATCGCACGCTTAACACTAAATCGGCCCAACTGAAAAAACAAAAATTTTTAGGAGAAGCCAAAAACTGTTTGCGCAAAAAGTATTGTAATACTGTTAAAAAAACTATTTGCCCTATAGAGGGGGTCCATTAAGCGGAAAGTGTTTTTTTTTTTTTAATTTTAATGTATATCTATGGAAATAATAGAAAATTTTGATTTGTGCCATTTTTACGGAAATTTTTCTGTATTTTTTATGGTCCTAATTCAAATTGTGCCCCTTTAACTGAAAAACTCCAAATTCTTCAATTTCCTAATTTACGAGCTGAATGCTTTGCATCGGACTGAAAAAAATTACAAGATACGAAAAATAAATGTTTAAGATCTGCCCTATAAAAGCTAGAAACCAATATTTGAAACTAAAATAAAAAACAAAAATTTGAATTGTGCCACCTTAACTGAAAATATCAACGTCGTTCTTTTAGTTGTGCCATTTTAACTGAAAATATCAAAGTCATTCTTTTAGGGCCAATATCATCAAACATATTTAAAAAAATTTTTAAATTAAATTAAAAATTTTTTTATTTTAAATTTCATTTTCAATATGCAACTTTTTTAGGTATAGCAAAATGTGTCAGGGTAGGCAGTCAAATTCACAAATGATTGAAATGTTATTTTAGAGCATGGAGCCGTGTGCGCGCGATTTTTCATCAGTCTCATATCGCTGTAATATGAATCCATAAATTTAAAGCTTTGCTTGTTTCGTTTTGCGCAGATTTTTTCCGTAAAATTTTAGAATGAATGTAATCAGCTGTTTTTCTACCGCCCAAAACAAGGCTGTTACCATATCTTAAAAAAAACTTAAACGACCTGCTGAGGTAGTTTAAAATTAAAAAAAAAATATTTTAAAAATTTCGTTGGTGAAAATGAAAATCAGATTTTATTTTTAAAATTTTTTTAAATATGCTTGGTAATATTGGCCCTTAGTTGTGCCATTTTAACTGAAAAAATTAGTCAAATTTTTAAAATTTTCCTACTTGCCAACTGCAAAGCAAGCAGAAAAATAAAGAAATTTACTTACTACTTTTAAAATTTTCTTTTCCATCGCTCCCTTCATTCAATGGAAAATATTCGTTAGGTCTATTTTGCTGTACTTGGATTGCTTCTGCATTCCAGGCAAAGCTACCTGTTTTTTAGTTCCGTCAATTTGCATCAATCGATCGCTCGACATTCGTACGAATAAAACATGGTTCTTAAGTAGTGCCGTTTTAATTTCAAGTGAAAAAAAAATTTAAAGTAGACTAATTTAGTTGAAAAAGTAAGTTAAAGGTACAATATAATTTTGTTGCCCCTTATTTCAGTAAAATAATCGTAGTTAATTTGGCCGTTTAATTTAAAAGCAGTGTCAGTCAAAATAAAAATAATATAGAGTGGTCACAATTTTACTTTGAATAGGTGGGCTTTATTTATTTTTTATAAAATCTTCGCAAAAAAGTTCTTATATATAATCTGTTATATGGAAAATCTATAATTAAAACAAGTAAGAAAGCTAAAGTCGGTCAAGCCCGACTTTGAAGTACCCAGCGTCTCGACATTATGAGCGCACTATGTTTTGCTTCTCTATTTGTGGGCGTGGCAGTGGGAGGGCAACATAAATTATTTCCCTACACCTTTAATTCGCCTTGGTGAGCCTTTGTTGCGAATTTGAAGCTTCTACGCCTTTTACTTCGGAAGTTACGAAAAATTTTCAATTATGGGCGTGGAAGTGGGCGGGCCACATAAATATTTTCCCTACACCTTTCATTCGCCTTGGTGAACCTATGTTGCGAGTTTGAAGCTTCTACGCCTTTTACTTCGGAAGTTACGAAAAATCTTCATTTGTGGGCGTGGCAGTGGGCGGGCCATATAAAATATTTTCCTACACCTTTCATTCGCCTTGGTGAACCTATGTTGCGAATTTTAAGCTTCTACGCCTTTTACTTCGGAAGTTACGAAACATCTTCATTTGTGGGCGTGGCAGTGGGCGGGCCATAAAAAAAATTTTCCTACACCTTTCATTCGCCTTGGTGAACCTATGTTGCGAATTTGAAGCTTCTACGCCTTTTACTTCACAAGTTACGATAAGCCCTTATTTTTGGGCTTATTTGTTGGCGTGGCTCGAGGAGGGCGGCGTCCATTTTTTGCCAGGATATGTCCCTTTTCGTAGTTTACCAGCACACCAAATATCAATGGAATGTGTTGAGTGGTTCGCAAGTTACAAGCATTTTATTGAAAACACAATAAATTCATTTGTGGACGTGGCAGTGGACGGATGTCTCCCATTTTTACTTAGGATCATACTCGGACCCCGATATACATGTGTGCCAAATTTCGACTTCATTGGTTCAGCCGTTTCGGAGGAGATCCGACCACGGACGGACGGACAGACGGGCAGACGGACAGACGGACAGACGGTCAGACGGACAGACGGACATACGGACAGACGGACATGTCGAAATCGATTCAGTTTTTGATCCTGATCATTTCTATATATATTTTTCTATATCTCCGGAGCTTAATTCTCCCTGTTACAAGATTTGCACAAAACTAATATACCCCGCTTTCGCTGGGTATAAAAATGCATAGCATTGACTTTTAAAATGGTGGAAGTCAATTTTCAACTGAAACACTTATTAAATTCAATAGACGAAGAGTAAAAAAGAATTCTGTACGACGCATCTGATACAGCAACAAACACTCAATTAGAGTTTACAGTTATTGTATTATATCACTTTACTAAATCCATTTCAAAGGTCAAAAAGTACAACGACTGGACAGGGCCGTTTCTAGGCTTTTGGATCCCCCAGGCTGTGTCTGTGGTGCGGGCCCCCCTAGAGTGGAAGAACGACGAAAAGGTAACCTGCAGACCACGTGAAGTACAAAAAAAAAAAAGTGCCATGCAAACATATCGTTTGCGCGGTGGAAACCCGAAAGGCAATACCATTTTGTGGTGCGGGCCCCCATTTGTGTTGCGGGCCCCTAGGCTGCAGCCTATGCCTAAAAACGGCCCTGCGACTGGAAACATTCCATGTTTGCTTCAGTGTCGTTGTCTACATTTGGATAATGACATTTTTCGTTACATAAGTCTGCTCAGTCTTTTTCGCTCTGTATGAAAAGATTTATGAAACGAACGTGAAAACATAGATACGTTTAAAAAAATTTTTGATTTGACTTAAGCTTATGAACAGAAAATTCTAACCGATTTAAATGATTATAGTCACTAACAATTTTTTTCGTCATAGATAGGAAAGAGAAATATTGAACGGGTAACGAGATATAGCGGTGTAATTTATGTAAAAAAAAATTGCGGACTTCTAAATTCGACTCAAAGCGGAAAAATTCTTACCACGAACCAGAAGAAAAGCTCAACATTACCCTTTGAGTATGCTTCAAATTTTTTATCCACCGCAAATGGTTCAGAAACAAGAAAATAATTTATCTATTTCAATTTTTTATAATCTTAATATAGTTATATATAACTATAGTTATATTATAACTAGCTAATACACCAACCTGTAGAAACAAGGTATTAAAGTACTGATTATACTGATAACACAGGCCTGCAAAATTGAAATTTGATTTTGCCCTTTTGAGTTGCAGTGGGGTTTCTATTAGATTTTTTTGTGCTGAAAATATTTCAAAATATCAATAAAATTCCATCGCGTCAGAGTTTCGAGAAAAACGCGTAAGAAATTTCTAACACCATTGCATTTTTAAAACTCATGTTTTTCAAACATGGCTTAAAATATTTCAAAACTATAAAAATTTTTGTGTACTGAAAATATCATTCGTTAACATGACGTCAAAAATCTTCCAAATTTTAATGTAATTGCCCCGTGTTATTTTATTCAAATGCAATGCTTAATTTTAAATACCTCGTAGGAATAAAAAATGGGCTACACCACTTCAAAAGTAAACTGTTCATTTTAACGAAATTTTAATTTTATATAACATATTTAATTGACTGCCTTTAATAATTTAGCTGCGACTTTTGAGATGGTCAGCCCAAGTCTATTCATGAATTCAAGCTCGTCTCATAGCCCACATGACTTCAGCAGCTCTGGGTGTGAATTTCAAGTATCGGAAACAAGTGAAAGTAGCAGCGACTCCGAGGAACAACTTGAAGTCACCAGAAAGCGGTCAGGATCAAAATATAAATCGGAAAATAAAAAACAAATTATGTTATACGTCTCTTTCAAAAAGTAAAAAAATTGTTAATGGCAGACAAATATGACCACCTTGCGGAGAAAAGTGCCGGTTTAATTGCAGAGAACGAGTTTCTGCATTGTTGCGTCTTAAAATTTTCAACGATTTTTGGGGTTATAATGACGTAGATAGGCAGAGACAATTTGTAGCTAGCCACATGAAACCCATTAGACCGAAGTACCGTTACAGCTGCTCACATGGCCTTCGCAAATTAAACCATGAATTTTTCTTTGAAGTCAACTTGGAGCATACAAGAGTATGTAAAACTTTTTTTCAAGCAACTCTTGATATTAGTAGCCGAGCGATAAGAACAGTTATTGCAAAAACGAACGCAGAAAGTTTTTTTGAACTTAACCGTAGGGGAAGACATGATACCCATCCTACACTTAGCCCTGATATAAAGAAAAGTATGAGGGATTTCATTCGAAAAATTCCTAGAATCGAGTCTCATTACTTACGTGCTCAAACTTTGAGGGAGTTCATTGAAAATAGTAAAAGCATTGCAGATTTATACCAGGACTATAAAGAATCTCGGGAGGCAGAAAATTTAGAGTTTGGGAGTAAAATAATGTTTTATCGAATATTTAACACGGATTTCAATATTTCGTTTTTTAAACCGAGAAAAGATCAGTGCGATCTCTGTGAAACTTACCTAAATGCTGATGAAAGCGGGAAAAGAGATTTGAGCAAAGATTACAGCCACTCTTGGAAGAAAAGGAATTTTGCAGGGGAGAAAAAGAAGCAGATAAGAAAAAAACCAATGTAGCTGTATATGACTTAGGGGAGCGGGGGCATGTTGTAACACTTTTTGGTCTATTGGCTATGAAAGCTTACTTGTTTGGTATTAAGGAAATGTAGCAGGACTATTCCAATTAACAACTATTCAACTATCAATTTCAAATAAAATTGTAGTCAAACTTATAACGACTTTTTGTAGAAACGACTTTGATGAAAAACTGCCGAGTGTAACAATTTAATCCATGATTGGGGCTAGTTGTAACGGGCTGGGGGCAAATTGTAACATAAGGAATTGAAAACTGTTTTAATGTTTTTTAAAGATTTATTTAGCATTAAAATTTCAGACACGCCCAAACAGGTTTAAACTTTTAAGTTTTATTTGAAAACGAACAGAAAAGTATACAAAATTAATAAAAAGTTAACAAAAACATATTCATTGTTTACTTAAAGTATTTAAGATTTTAAACCTTAGGCACTTTACGACAAACTAAGACTTTTATATTTAATTCTTAGGTAATGTTATAGAAAAATATTTAAAAAAATAAAAAAAAAACATTCTTTCTTCAAAAAAAGGGAACTTTAGGCTCACAGCCATTTTTGAAAACAAAATATCAACTTCTTAAGTAATTAAGTCAGCCTTTAAAACTTTCTTTTTACTTTTTCTCTCCCTTGTCTTTTAACTATCTTTCTCTTATCGTTTTCCTCGGGATCTACAGTCATCGTTATTTTGCGCTTTCCCTTGCCTTTCTTACGCCCTTGTGTTTTCTTTATCTTAGTTGACTTTGCTTCATATTTTTTTTGTAACTCGTTCTTCTCTGGCGTGTCTGTGAGGACACAGCAGTTTCTTTTACGTCGAGGGCGGTTAGTCAATTTTCTTGGTGGAGCTTTCGGAGAAGGTCTTAATTTAGATGGAGAGAAATCATTTCGCTTTTGAAGACCAGAAGGTCCAGGAGTCGGCTCATAGTCAGATTGACCTCCAGGTAAATCAGTTGTAAGTACAGTATCCTCAATTCTTGTTAAGTTTGAAGAAGTTGGGTCACAATTTTCCATAGAACTTATGATTTCACTGACACTTATATCTAAAGAACAATTTTCGAATGAATGTATACTAGGAAGATCTGTTGTCAAGCTCGAGGTGGTAATGTTAACATCTGTTTCAGATTCTTTGCTTCCAGGATTTGGCCGATCCGTAACAAAAGATGGGGCAAAATCTGAATTGGTAAAAATATCTGCATTTAGAGGCCATATGCCCGTGGCTTTAAATCCATTGATTATATTTGAAGGATTCAACGCTAGTGGCAAAGAATCCCTAACGATTGCAGGAATGTCATAAATGGTCATCGTTTTCCCTGGGTTGTTATGCATCCACGCTGTCTGTGTTCGGCTTAAGTAATTCTTGAACGGACCATAAACTCCAACATCCAGCGGCTGCATATTATGTGAACAGTATGGAAGAAACGAAATCATGATAACGTGACTTTCTTTCGCTTTTTCCACGACTGCGATGTTTACGTGTGAATTATGATTGTCGAGTAATAAAAGGACAGGCTCTTGCGGCGATGGTTTGACAAATTTGATAAAATGGTCCAGAAATAAAATAAATTCTTTTTCCGTCATCCATCCTGAGGAATTTCCAGCTCCAATACAACCTGGTGGTCCACATCTTACGAAAATATCAGTGTATCTGATCCTTGGAAACACAAACATAGGCGGGATGGAATTTCCTGAGGCATTAATGGCACATGCAAGAGTTACGAGGGTACCCCTGTCAGCAGAAGTAACAGCCTCTACTTGTTTTTGTCCTCGTAGAGCCACAATTTTCTTTGGTTTTTGGACTGTAGTTACTCCAGTTTCATCGATATTATATATTCGCGATGGTGGAAATTGATACTTACTCATAACATCTGTAAGCTTCCTAAAAAAGTCTTGAACGTTGGTGTTATTGAATGATGTTGCGCGGCTTAGAGATGTCGCTTCAGGGGTCCTCAGGGACAGACTTGGATTCCTTTTCATAAAATTTTTGAACCAGTCTAATTCAGCTGATTCATTTTTACGCCATGACGGAGGTACGTTTTTCACTTTAATCGCAATAGCACACTGGTATGCTAACTTTCTGACTTCAATAGGAAGCAATCAAAAGTAAATGTTGGAGCAAGTAAGCAAGTACTCAGTTATTTTAGCTTCTTCTTCCTCATGAAAAATCAATCTGGGTTTGACATAGCCGACTGATAGAGGCTTATGTGATGCATTGCGTATTAAATAGTAGGTTAGGTTGAAAATCGAACAAATATTCTTTTATTTTGTAGGTCAAAAATGCTTAATACTACTTGCCCCTGTTACAACTAGCCCCCGCTCCCCTACAGGCCGTGTTAACCTTACCAAAAGGCTTCATCTCAAGTTTTTACTATAAAAGAAAAATAAGTTGTTATAAGTTTACTGTTAGTGACCTCAGCGCCAAACATGTGGAGCGCTATTTTTGGACAGAAGTAGAAGGGAAAAGGGGATCTAATGAAATATGCACCTGTGTTCTGCTGTATATCCGGTGCTTGGTGCAAAAGGCAAAAAATCCTCAAGAACTGGATTAAATATATTATTCGGACAACTACTGTGGACAGCAAAAAAAAAAGTACATCCTTTCAATGTATGCATTTGCAATACAAAAGTATAATCTGCGCAGCATAACTCATAAATACTTTATTCACGGTCACACACAAAACGAAGGAGACAACGTACATAGCGTTATTGAAAAACAAATAAAAAAACATTTAACCAGTAATCCAAAATATACGGCGGAACAGTATTCCAGCATTATAGCAACTGCTAAAAGGACTGGCCCACCATACAAAGTTACCGAATTATCGCATTCTGATTTCCACGATTTAAAATCCCTGCAAGAAGAGTGGGGCCAAAACTTTTCAACAAACGAAGAAAACTGTCATGTTAAATGGCGCGACATCAAAATTTTACACATCAATAAAGAAAATCTTGACGCATTCTTTTATAAAAATTCTTATACAGAAACAATTTTTAATAAAGTATGCGTAAGAAATAACAACTCGAAGCATTTTTAAACCTTATAGCAGCATCGAGTAAGTTTTTATACACAGTAAATTAAAGTTTTCAATTTTGATTAATATATGGTTATGAATCTACTTTTTCCTACTAAAAATACAAACATCTTTTCATTTCTTTTAACAATTTTAGATTATGCGCACTTTATTCGGAAAAGCTGCCACTTCCACAGCTGAAACAAACCCACATGAAGGAACTTGCTAATAAAAATCATATTCACAAAAGCTATTTTGAATCTTATTATAAAAATATTATTAATTAATTCTTCGTTTTATATTTAGGCTTAATGCTTCTTTAAATGTAGGTCTGATATTTTCTGTTATCCGGTCGAAAAATTGCAAAAACAAAATAAAAAAAAATTAATATTTTTAGTTAAAATGGCACAACTAAAAGAACGACGTTGATATTTTCAGTTAAGGTGGCACAACTAAAAGAACGACGTTGATATTTTCAGTTAAGGTGGCACAACTAAAAGAACGACGTTGATATTTTCAGTTAAGGTGGCACAACTAAAAGAACGACGTTGATATTTTCAGTTAAGGTGGCAGAATTCAATTTTTTTTTAAAGAGGGTTTTGGTTTAAACGTATAGTAGATAAGTATATTATAAAGTACTAAGTATATAAAATAGTACACATAATACATATTTTAATAATTCGTTGAGTTGACATTGGTTCTTACCAATTACGCACTAGTCTGTACGTACCATAACAATAAGCAAGCTAACACGCTCTAATGTGCTGTAGCCTTAAGTGATGAGAAAAAGGAGACAGAATAAAAGTGACTACACTGCAGTTCGGTTGTGTTTTATTAAAGTTTACTCGGCTACTTCAGTTCAGAAGTGCGATTTTTTTCCCCCCCTCGCCACAATCGTAAATGAATAACAAATTTAATAAAACAATTACAATTTTATGAACAAAGTTTAAATAAACAAAGTTTAATTTTGAAAATTTCGCATCACATTGTTCACGAAATGGAAAGTGGTGGTGCCGACAAGTTTACAACCGAGAAACTTAAAGAGTGGTTGCAGTCCTTAAATCAACCAACATCAGGAACGAAGGAAGAATTGGTTGCCCGTATTATTGGAATACCACCGGAGACACGTGGAATCTGTCCTGAAGAAAATGCGGTTCCACCTAACGGCACAAATGAAGTCGAAGCTAACGGCGGTAAACAGAAACAGCAACAACAAATGACTGAAAATGTAAATGCAGCACAGCAACAAATGATCGAGAAAGAGATAGAAGCGGAACAAATGAAAGAGAACGCACGGGATTCCCAGCAACAAATGATAGAAGATGGCAAAGAAATACATGAGCAAATGAATGACAATGTAACGGCAGTTCAAATGAAAGACAACGAAATCTCGCAACAACGCCAAATGAGTGACAACGGTTCTACGAAAATGAATGACAAAGTAAATACGGTAAAACACACGGTCGACGAGAAAGGAGCAAATAATAATGCAGAAATGGTGCAAAGGGAATGCGATATTCTCAAGCGTGAGTTACGTCTGCTGGAAAAAGAAAACGAATTGCTAAAAAAGATGACCCAAATGGAAATAGCAGAACCCATGACACGTTCAATTGAGACGCCTTACAACGTGGTTAAAGAACTTTTGCCAGATTATGATGGAAATTCGTCATTTAATGTTTGGACTGTTCAATTCCAAAACGTCGTAGAAAAATTCAAGCTGGATGAAAATACGTCACGAGCAGTTTTGTTACATAAAATGAAAGGCAAAGCTCAGATGTGGTTGTTCTCAAAGCTCGACTATGCAACAGTTCCAGTACCAATGTTGATTGAGGAAATGGAAAAGGTATTCGCCTCATCAGAGACAAAGTTAGTTCTTCGCCGGAAGTTTGAACAACGAAAATGGAAGGAAAATGAATCGTTCATAGAGTACTACAACGACAAAATCGCTTTGGCTCATAACGTCAACATAGACAAAGAGGAATTGGTGGATTGTGTCATCGAAGGGATTCCAGATCCAACGCTCCGTTCTCAAGCTTATGTACAATGCTTCGCAGATGAAAAACTTCTTCTCCGTGCGTTTTCAAAAATTAAATTGAAACAGCGAGCTGGTCCTAGCAACGTAGCTGCAACGCATGTGGACATAAGATGTTACAATTGTAATTGCCGAGGACACTGCGCTAGTGAGTGTCGCAAGCCAAAACGCCAAGCGGGTTCATGCTTTGTTTGTGGCAGTCTGGAACGTTTTGCGGCAAGCTGCCCTCAACACAAAAAGAAGCAGTCACAAGAAGAAAATGAAGACAATTATGTAAGAAAATTTTGTATATTTATAAAGAGTAATACTACTTTAAATTGTATTGCAGAATGCCTCATAGATTCTGGTAGCGCCATAAGCATAATAAGACGAAGTTGCTTACCGGAAAATTTAAATTTAATTTCACACGTTTTGAATCACAAAGAATTTTGTTATTTTGGTTTGAATAAAAGTCAGTTAAAGGTACATGGCCAGATATCTTGTTACGTTATTTTAAAAGGAAAAAAAATATGTTTCGAAATTCTCGTGGTCGCTGATGAATCTATGAGCTATGATGCTATTTTGGGTAGAGATTTCATGAAAATGGCAAACTTTAAATTAATTTGTGACTTGGAAAATGATGAGAACCAAAAATACAGTGAAATAGAACAAGATTTAAAAATAAAAAATTATAAACTTACAGGAAAAGAAAAAAACAAGGTTGCCGAAACGAATGAAGGAATTATATCTGTGTTGTTTGAAGACAACTTTGAAAGAAATATTTTAGCTATTGATTATGAAGTTGAAAACCAAAATCTAAACTATAATTTCAACGAAAACATTAATCTTAACGATAAAAAATATTTTGAGGAACTATTCTTTAAATATTATTTAAATTCGGTACGTCCACCTGAACCAGTGGTTAAGTTTGAAGCGAATCTAATGATTGAAAACCCAAAGCCGTTTAATTACCGCTCACGACGACTTTCTTATGCAGAAAAAAATGAGCTACAAAAGCTTTTAGATGACTACTTAAAAAAAGGATATATACGGCCAAGTGATTCGGAGTTTGCTTCGCCCGTAGTTCTAGTTAGAAAAAAGTCTGGGGAACTGCGAATGTGTGTGGACTTTCGTACATTAAACTAAATGACGCCTAAAATTAATTATCCGCTTCCCCTAATTGATGATTTAGTGGACAGATTAGCTGACAAAAAGTTTTTTACAAAATTAGACCTCAGAAATGGGTTTTTTCATGTTCACATGCACCCTGAGTCTATAAAGTATACCTCATTCGTTACGCCGATTGGTCAATTTGAATTTTTGAGAATGCCTTTTTTACTTAAAAATGCTCCTGCAACATTTCAAAAGTTTGTAAATAAAATTTTTACAGACATGATTAAAGAAGACAAACTAGTTGTGTATATGGACGACATTGTAATAGCAACAAGTAATTTAGAAGAGCACTTTCAAATATTAGAAGAAGTACTTAGGTGCGTAGTGAATAACAAATTAGAATTACGACTAGATAAATGCGATTTTTTACAGCCAAAAATAAAGTATTTAGGATATATTGTATCGGGTGATGGAATTCAGGCCGATGATAAAAGCATTAAGGTCATTGAAAATTTTCCTGTCCCGGAAAATGTTCATTCTGTTCAAAGTTTTTTGGGACTGTGTTCCTACTTTAGGAAGTTTGTAAAAGACTTTTCAATCATTGCAAAACCTTTACATGACCTTACAAAGTTAAATAAAAAATTCTCTTTCGGACTAGAAGAGTTAAAATGTTTCGAAACACTTAAAAGAAAACTTATAGAATCGCCAATTCTAGCTATTTACAGTCCAAAAGACACAACGAAACTCCATTGCGATGCAACTTGCATTGGGTTCGGTGCAATTCTTTTACAAAGGAAAAGCGATGGCAAATTTCATCCGATATTCTACTTCTCTAAAAGAACAACAGAGGCTGAATCGAAGTTTCACAGTTTTGAACTGGAAACATTGGCAATAGTTTATGCATTGAAACGTTTTAGAGTTTATCTCCAAGGAATAAAATTTAAAATTGTTACTGATTGCAATTCTTTAACCTTAAGACTGGGCAAGAAAGATCTAAATCCGAGAATTGCTAGATGGGCAATGGAATTGCAAAATTTCGACTATACGCTAGAGCATCGTGCAGGAAGTCGCATGCAACATGTTGATGCACTAAGTAGAAATACAAATATAATGATATTAGGGACAAACTCAATTGAAGAAAATTTAGTAATCTGTCAGGGTAAAGACAACAAAATCAAGGAATTAAAGGATCAATTAGAAAAAACGGAACTCAGTTTTTACGAGATGAGAAATGGAATTCTTTACCGAAAAAGAGGAGATATCATTTTGTTCTATGTCCCAAGTAGCATGGAAACGCACATAATGTATAAGTACCACAATTAAAGGGGGCACAATGGGATTGACAAGACAAATGAATTAATTCTAAACAATTATTGGTTCCCTAACATGAAATCGAAAATCAAAAACTATATTGAGAATTGTTTAAACTGCATCTCTTTTTCACCAAAACAAGGAAAAGATAAAGGATATCTTCACAGCATTCCAAAAGGAAATAAACCATTCGAGGTAGTACACATTGACCATTACGGTCCAATTGACAAGTCTGTTAAAGAGAAAAAATATATACTATTAGTCGTTGACGCGTTTACCAAATATGTTCGTCTATATACCACAAAAACAACTAACACAAATGAAGCGATTCGAGCACTAAAAGACTTTTTCAGAGCATATAGTCGTCCAAGGTGTATAGTTTCAGATCGAGGCAGCTGTTTTACCTTCAATGATTTTAAAGAGTTTCTATCAGAAAACAATGTAATTCACATTAAAGTTGCAACGGGTTCACCCCAAGCAAACGGTCAAGTTGAGAGAATTAATAGAAGCTTAGGACCAATGATAGCCAAGTTACTAGACACAGACAGAAGTCAACGTTGGGATCAAGTTGTTGAATTGGTAGAATTTTCGCTCAACAACACTTTGCATAGATCAATAAACAGCCATCCGAGTTTATTATTATTTGGCGTTCATCAAAAGGGTAAAGTAGTGGATATATTGGCAGAAAATGTTTTTGAAGATGCACAAGGTATAAAAAATAGCAATATAGAGATAATTAGAAAACAGGCGGAAGAAAAACAAAAAATGTCCCAAAAATATAACGAGGAAAAATTTAATCAAAAACGCCAGGCCCCCAAGCAATATAAGGAAGGCGACTATGTTGTAGTAACAAATTTCGATTCTCATATAGGGATCTCAAAAAAATTGCTGCCCAAATTCAAAGGGCCTTACCGTGTATCCAAGCTTTTAAGAAATGATAGATACGTTTTGGAAGATGTAGAGGGATTTCAATTATCCAGAAACCCTTACAAAGGGGTATGGGCTGTTCAAAACTTAAAACCATGGTTCGGGAAGTAGATACTATATTATATTATATATATATAAGTAACAGTACTTTTTATTGTTTTTATTTTTAGTGCTTACGAGCTTTATTTTATTAACAAAATAGTTAAAACTTATTATTAAAATGTTTTTTAAATATTTGGATTAAATCTTTACACACTGAAACGACTTAATTAGTTCAAGGTCTATTGGAAACTGATTAACGGATCTTGTCTCTTAAAGGCGAAAGATAAAAAATAAGAGATTGAAAGAACAGGTGTAATGTGAAGAGAGTTAGAGATGGTAGTAACTATTATGCTACTCTCCCACCCTAGACAGTCCAATGTCCTCATTGAGAATATACATATTGTTTTTTATACATTTAGACGCTTATCTGATAATAACTAGTTATTTATTATAGCAAGATTTTCTTAATAAGTATTTTTATATTGGGAGAAAAAGAATGTTTTTTTTTTTTTTTTTATTAATGCATTGGTATATAAAAAAATTTAAGTTTTAATTCTTTTTCCTTTTAAAGTGGTTTTTATATTTTCTTACGTTTCTATTTTTAAATTTAACAAGAAAATATTCATTATCATCCTCTGCCTTGATCAATGTAACTTCCTTAAAAGGATTTTGAACCTTTTCGAGACGTTTTCGTGCGTTTTCAGCGCTGACGTATTTAGTATCGATCGGGTTTTCATAACGTTTTTTATTAAGATAATTTATTCTATTTTCCTTGACTAACTGGGGGTCTAATTTAGGAGGCCAATGGTTATAGAATATATTATATGGGGTTTCGCCTGTGGACGAATGCACTAAATTGTGGTTGTATGTGAACAAAGTTTGCTCGATTTGGAAATATTTCAGCTCTTTATCGTCTGATGTATTTATTATTCTTAGTTTTTCATTCAGGGTCTTATTCAAGCGCTCTATGTCTGATATACCTGTTTTACCGGTTGTGACTTCGATTTGTATGTTTAATAGCTTGCACCATTCCTTTATATTGATATTATTTATACCCTGATCTTGGTCGATTTTTAAAATTTTAGGTGGACCCATTGTATTAAATATTTTAAGCAAAGCTTTCTTAGTTGCTACCCAATTTAAAGAACTTACTTCTTCGGCTGTGGCGAATTTTGAGTAAACATCAATGCATGTTAGGAAATACGTTTTTTCCCATACCCAGAAGTCAATTACGAATTTATCCCTTACTACATAAACAGGAGGTGTGACTTTAAAAGGGAGTTTGTGCGTAATATGGTCGTACTTGCAACGATTACAAAGTTCGCATTCGTTAACGATTTTTGTTATTTCTTTTAAGTAATTGGGGTAGTAATATTTTTTTTTAAAGTAAGCTGCTATTTTTTCGATACCCTGATGGAGGCCTTCTAAATGTATTTCTAAAACCTTTGTTTTAAAATCTGAGAAGTTAAATATATTTTTTAGTTCACGTGTCGCTCGTTGGATTTTGTTGCGTTTACTTTTTATAATGGAATTGTAAATATTTTGGAAATAGAAGAAATCAGTGTCGTCCGGCATAAAAATTGTCACGCTATTCTTTAGTAAATAGTTTTTAATTATTTCTTTAATTCTTTCTTTGGTTAGATTTGTATAGCGTATGGTTGTGATATGATTTTTAAAAAAAATTTCTGTGTTGACACTATCTTCGGGTCCTGTTATTATTTTTAACTGGCGTTTGAATACATTTAGTGGCCTTTCGGAAATCGGTATACCTCTTTCATTGTCTTCTTCGCCTGAGTGAACTGTAGCTACTTTAGATGCGACATCTCCAAGATTACACTCCCCAACATAATTTCTAGATAATGCATCGGCGACGTAATTTTCTTTACCCGGAATATACTTAACATCAAAATCGAATTCGTTTAATTTTATTTTCCACCTCTGTAGTTTCGCGTTCGGCTCTTTTAGATTATGGAGCCACTAGAGTGGCCGATGGTCACTGTTAGCAGTAAATTTCCTGCCGTAAATGTATGGCCTAAAATATTTTGTCGCCCATACTATGGCGAGTAATTATACCCAGCGTAAGCGGGGTATATTAGTTTTGTGCAAATCTTGTAACAGGGAGAACTAAGCTCCGGAGATATAGACATATATATATAGAAATGATCAGGATCAAAAACTGAATCGATTTAGACATGTCCGTCTGTCCGTCCGTCCGTCCGTCTGTCCGTCTGTCCGTCTGTCCGTCTGTCCGTCCGTCCGTGGTCGGATCTCCTCCGAAACGGCTGGACCAATCAAGTCGAAATTTGGCACACAGGTATATCGGGATCCGAGTATGATCCTAAGTAAAAATGGGAAACATCCGCCCACTGCCACGCCCACAAATGAATATAATGTGTTTTCAGTAAAATGCTGGTAACTTGCGAACCACTCAACACATTCCATTGATATTTGGTGTACTGGTAAACTACGAAAAGGGACATATCCTGGCAAAAAATGGACGCCGCCCTCCGTGAGCCACGCCCACAAATAAGCCCACAAATAAGGGCTTATCGTAACTTGTGAAGTAAAAGGCGTAGAAGGTTCAAATTCGCAGCATAGGTTGACCAAGGCGAATGAAAGGTATAGGAAAAAAATTTATATGGCCCGCCCACTTCCACGCCCACAAATGGAGATTTTTCGTAACTTCCGAATTAATAGGCGTAGACGCTTCAAATTCGCAACATAGGTTAACCAAGGCAAACGAAAGGTATAGGGAAAAAATTTATGTGGCCCGCCCACTGCCACGCCCACAAATGAAGATTTGTCGTAACTTCCGACGTAAAAGGCGTAGAAGCTTCAAATTCGCAACATGGGCTCACCAAGGCGAATGAAGGGTGTAGGGAAATAATTTATGTGGCCCTCCCACTGCCACGTCCACAAATAGAGAAGAAAAACATAGTGCACTCATAATGTCGGGACGCTGGGTATTTCAAAGTCGGGCTTGACCGACTTTAGCTTTCTTACTTGTTTTTTTTGCTGTTGTTGAATAATTCAACTCATGTTCATTTAAGGTGCGACTAGCGAAACAGATTGGATGCATCTGTAGTTAGGGTGAAGTGTTTTTCGTAATCTGGATATGCTAAAATAGGTTCTTTTGTAATAAGAAGCTTAATAGTTTCAACGGCATTTTTATAATCTTTATTAGAGATGTCGATTTCGTTACCTTTTTTTAGGCAAAAGGTAAGCGGTTTTGTAATGGTAGAAAAATTTTTTATAAACTTCCTGTAAAAACCTGCTAGGCCTAGAAACTGTTTGATTTGCTTTTCAGTTTTTGGAATAGGATAATTTAAAATAGCTTCAATTGGTTGGGTTTTATGCCCTCTGGTGTAACAATATGTCCTAGAAACTCTGCCTCTTTTTTTAAGAATCCACACTTCCTCATTTGTATTTTAAGATTGGCTTCTTTAAGTCTTTTAAATACTCTATCAAGCGACTGAATATGTTCTTGTAAGGAAGTACTGAACACGATTATATCGTCAAGATATACAAGGCAGTCTTTCCCGATAAGCTGATCCAAGATTGTATTCATCAACCGTTGGAATGTTGCGGGGGCATTTTTGAGTCCAAAGGGCATCCTTAAAAACTCGTAATGCCCGTTTTGAGTTGAAAACGCAGTCTTTATTCTGTCGTCTGGATTCACCTCTATTTGGTGAAATCCTTGCGCTAAATCGAGTGTAGTAAAATACAAACAGCGGCCAAGTTTGTCGAGAATGTCATCCATGATCGGAATTGGGTACTTATCGTTTATGGTGATATCGTTTAGCTTGCGATAGTCCACGACAAGTCGCCATTTTTGAGCCCCTGACGAATCCGATTTTTTTTGGTACAACCCAAATCGGTGCAGAGTATGGTGACGTGCTATGACATATGATACCTTGATCTAGCAATGTTTTTATTTGTATATTGACTTCGTTTTTATGAATTTCGGGATATCTGTATGATCTAACATAAATTGGGTCTTCATGACAAGTTTTAATTTGGTGCTTGATATTGCTTGTGAAAGTTAAGGCATCTCCTTCTTTATAAAATAAGTTTTCGTATCTTTTTAGCAGCTTCCTTATTTGAACGGATTCTTCCATATTTAAGTGGTCAAATGTTAAGTAAGTTTCTTCTAAAGTAGATGATAAAGTATATATTTCTTGCAACGAAGGAGTATCTAAATTCGGATTATCATAAAATTTATATTTCACGCCATTTAAAGTAATATTTCTATTAGCAATGTCTATTTTTGCGCCGAGTTGTCGAAGTAAGTCGCATCCGAGCAGCCCATCATGAGTTTTCGAAAATTCACAAACATAAAACCTTAGTTGTTTTTTTAAAGGATAACAATGAATTTCCTGAACCTCTCATAGTGTTATTTCTCCTGTTACGGTTATTAAAGTAATTGGTTTACAATGCAATACTTCTTTTTTTATTAAATTAGGTCTAACGAGACTTACTGATGAACCTGTATCTATTAAAAAATTTCTTAAAGTGTTTGATATATTTAACTGAATTTTGGGTAATTCGCCGAGGCCTGTAAACGAAAATTTTCGGCATCTTGGTCCATTGGCACTGGGGGACCAAAACGTCTGATGCGGGATTGATTTGAATCAGTTGTACGGAAATTTTGGCTTTACTGCGGTATTTGATGGGGCTGAATTGGTTGTGGAAATATTTGTTGGGGTTGAATTTGTTGTGGAAATATTGGTTGGGGTTGGGGAAAATTAAAATTAGGGTTATATTGTGGGATAAATGGTATTTGAGTATTTTGCGGATAGATATTTGGGCTAGCATTTTGATTCTTCTTATAATAGTTTCTTCCGAATACTTTTGAATCATAAACGTCATTTTCTTTTAGAATTTTAACAGCAGATTTAAGATCTTTAGCCATGTTAACATTGATCAAAGCAGTGAGGTGATTAGGTAGCTCTCTTTTCAGTGTTTTCAAACTAAGTTCGTGTAATTATTTTGTTAAAAATAATTTTGTAGTAAGATCAGCCTTGCTAAGCTTAATATTGTCATTAATTTTACAGACTTCAGTGTTAATTTCTTCGCATAGTTGTTGTACATTACCTCTAAATTTAATGTTATTTATTAATAAAATAAGAGTAGTGATTGGCGTGTGATCAGCAAATTCGTCGATAAGGAGCTCTCTTAACACCAGCCATTCCTTTGGTTGTTCTCTTCTAATAACGTCCAGAGCTGCACCGCGAAGAGTACTTATTATGCACTGGAAGAAGAAAGGCTTCTCTTCGGCTTCCAGAGACGTGAAATTAGGCAACACGGCCTCAATACTATCGATGTACAGTGCCAAATAGTTTCTGTCGCCATCGAACGGTAAAATTAGCTTGATACTCTGTAAGACTCTTTCTCTTGTTTCCCTGGCTAGTGACATCTTGGTTTCAGAAATTTCTAGACGAGTAAGTCGCAAACCAATACTCTCCAAGCTGTCTTCGTTCATAAGATTATGCTTTTGTTGTTGTGGTAACTGAAACGAACACTTTTTGTACGCAAATTTTGTAGTTGTTGTTTTAGTTGATTGATTAAATTTTCGAATTATGCTTTGTTTCTTTTAAAACGGTTTAGGTTTTTTTTTTTTTTTGTTTTGTTTGCGTCACTTATTTCAAATGCAGAAAACAAATACGATGATTTTTGTTGTTGCAATTCTTTTATTACGGTTTTAAGTTTGCATGAATTCGATGTTTCTGGAAGGTCACGCCACGAAATGATGTTTGGAAAATTATTTGTTCACCAATATTATATTTTTTTTTAAATTTTTAAGTCCTTTAACGGCTGCTAGCTTAAATTATTTGATTTAGGGTTAAGTCCTTAACTTTCACTTTCATTTAAGCGCTAAGAACCAAGCTTAATTAGAAGATAGGAACGTTTTGGGGATTATTTTCAATAATCCGGTTAACCGACTGCGCCAGTAACAATACTTTTTATTGGTTTTATTTTTAGTGCTTACGAGCTTTATTTTATTAACAAAATAGTTAAAACTTATTATTAAAATGTTTTTTAAATATTTGGATTAAATCTTTAGACACTGAAACGACTTAATTAGTTCAAGGTCTATTGGAAACTGATTAACGGATCTTGTCTCTTAAAGGCGAAAGATAAAAAATAAGAGATTGAAAGAACAGGTGTAATGTGAAGAGAGTTAGAGAACAGGTGTAATGTGAAGAGAGTTAGAGATGGTAGTAACTATTATGCTACTTATATAAATACATAAATAAATGAAAATAAAATTGCACCTAAGATCAGGAGATCTTTTTGTCAGGACGGCCGAATTATAGTAGATAAGTATATTATAAAGTACTAAGTATATAAAATAGTACACATAATACATATTTTAATAATTCGTTGAGTTGACATTGGTTCTTACCAATTACGCACTAGTCTGTACTTACCATAACAATAAGCAAGCTAACACGCTCTAATGTGCTGTAACCTTAAGTGATGAGAAAAAGGAGACAGAATAAAAGTGACTACACTGCAGTTCGGTTGTGTTTTATTAAAGTTTACTCGGCTACTTCAAACGTTACAAACAAATCCAAAATATAAAACCAATTTAAAAAAAAAAAACCTTCTAGAAATATAAAGAAACAAATTTCTGGTTCCGATGGATGTTTAATTTTATTTTAATTCTGCTTTAAAACAACTTATTTCCCTTAAAGCTTTAGACGATCAAGATAATTTCATATAAAACGGCACATATAAAAATAATACAGTCGATTGTACTTTCTTTTTTCAACTAAAAAGGCACAATCCAAAATGATGCAGCAAAAAAACAATAATTTATTGCAGAGAAAGTGGCACATTTCAAAATGACCCACTTTATGTGTAACAAAACTTACCAGTTTTGCTTGAGAACTTGGACACAACTAAAAATATCACGTTTTAACTGAAACTGCAGAGTCGAGGCAACTCATGTAAAAACTGGCACAAAAACATTTTTTCAGTGAAGGAAGATAGGTATGGAAAGAATTTTTTTTTATATAATAATTTTTATGAAACGTTTCAGGAAAACGTTTGCTGATAGATTCACATTTGATTTTTAAGGGAATACTAGATTGTTCAATTTCAAAATATTTAAAGAAAAAAAGGAGGATGATATGTATGGAAATCATAAGAAACTTTTCAATTGTAGGCAAACGTTTGAATTCAAAAAATAACGAAATTCGAAACGTTTCGTTTCGTTCTTTTTGCTTTGAAAAAATACTGATTTTGTTTTTACTCATGGAACAACTTTTCAAAATATTTGAAAAGTTTGTTTCTTCATGTGAACGGTATGTGAATCGTTCCGTTTATTTTTATACACTGCTTTTAAATATGATCAAATATCAAATTTAATTAAGATACCTTGAAAAACTTCGATCTTAGAGCAGGTTTTGTGATTTTCGTACCAGACCCTAGTACTGGAGGTACCTTTAAAAATTGTCCGATTGGGTCCATTCTCGAACTTGTTCTTACTCATGTCCCCGTGAGCACGTATACCAAATTTTGTCAAGGAAGCTCAAATTCTTCGATAAGATAACTGTATACAGACAGACAGACGGACATAGTGACGGACGGACATGTCTAAATCGAATCTCCTGGTGACGCTAATCATTTCCATATATATTTTAAATGATCTATCACGACTGGTTCTGGGTGTTACACACAACCACACAAACGCAATATACCCTCGACACAGAGTGTGTCTGGTATAAAAAGATCAGCTTTCATTTAAAATTATTTAAAAAAAAACCAGAAATGTCGCATTGGGCGAAAGATTGCTTTTAAAAATAAAAATCGTTTTGTGCCTCAATAATAATTTGTGGGGAATGTAATATTTTTTTCGGAAAGAACAGACAAAATTCTACAAAAATCCTTTATCACATTTTTTTTCATTTGCCAATTTGCGAGACGTAGAATTTTTTGAATACAAAAAGGACCGAAAGTTTCACACCCTGTATCTAGGCAGCCGGTCAATATTTCCCCTCCTCCTTTTGCAAAAATCATGTACTCTCATAGCGCAACATTTCCACCAAGTTTCATAGAAATCCCAGGTATGAAGTTTTTTGAGCGGGTACACTTGGCGTTAAATGCCCCGTATATTTAATGCTTAAAAGTTAATTTTTTTTAAACTCGGAACAAAACGGATTTCTGTTAAACAGGAAGAATATATACTTTTTGAGCTTTGTTACAAGCGAAATCACAAATTATGGATTCGAACTCCACTTCTTTTAATAACTCGCTTTCGATTGACATCAAAGAAAGGCTTATTACCCTGCGTTGAAGCGATGTTGTTCTCAGTTCCTTTTTTATTCCTTTCAATTTAGAAAAAGAACGGTCACGAGAGCAGTTGGTTTCCATCATCGTTAAAACAATTCGAACTGCTATTTGTCTGTTTGGAAAAGTGACTTCCAGATAGCTTCCCTTTAACATCAAATACAGTTCTTGTATTGTTAAGTCTTCATTTTCATTGGTTTGGGCCTTTTTTTTTTGAGATTCTTTTAAATACTGACTTTCAAGTGGGACTTCCTTAGCACAAACATCTTTGTGATAAAATTTAGCCAATTTTTTACATCTATATCCTAGTTCTTTCGAAGACAGCGTTTTCAACTTACTTGTATATCAAAATGCAAATCGCTCTGCGATTTCCTTATATCATTGCATTCGATTGTTTATCTGAAAATTCAAAGTATCAAGTACTGGAAGAAAAATTTGAGTTTTTTTTTGCCACTATGTTGAACGGATGGCGCTGAACCATCAAAAAATTTTATTCGTGTGCTTCTTTTTGACTTTCTTCCAAGATGATCTTTGTACTCGGCTTGTGAAAATTTTTCTCTGGCAGAAAATTCGAGAACATCAAGGTTTTTTCTTAGAGTACTGCTTAAAGCAGCAAGAGAATTTAGAAAATTAATTGCAACATCCATGGTCATTGTTGATTTCTGAAGAGAGATATTGGTTTTATTTATACATTCTAATATAGTGGTCCACATTTCTGTTAGAATGAAAAACTCCAGGTTTCCAATTTTGCTTGATAGACTTATTGCTTCGTTTCTTGTTTGGTTTCTTCACTATTGCAAGCAATAGGTTTCAATGGTTCTTGAATTTTTTCATGATTAAAGCACTAATTGCGTCACCTCGGGAAGACCACCTTGTGTCGGATAAGCTTTTAAGGACCTTATTGAAATCTATGTTTTCTTGTAATATTTTCCAACGACGAATGGAAGCAGAAAAAAAGTTGTACAGCTTCTGAATTGTTTGAAAGTAACTTGTGACTTCTCGTTTACATTCAGCAGCATGAGGTAATACCAATTAAGAGACTGCGCTGCGCATGGCACATAAATATGTAGCAAATTCGCACTTATATTTTACTCTTTCTTGCAGCCTTTAATGTCTTCCCGACATATTTGATGCGTTGTCGTAACACTGACCTCTGAAATCGTCTAAATAAAGATTATTTTAGGTGGATGGAATTTAGGCCGCGTGAATTTAGCCCGCCATTAATTTTCGATCGCGGCCTAAATTCATTTTGAAAATGAAATAAGGCCGCCGTCCAAAAGGTTTTTTTATGCGCAGTATACCGCCGTCGAAAATAGTTTTTTGGATCGCGGTCTAAATTCATTTTGGAAATGAATTCAGACCGCCGTCCCAATCATGTTCTTGCAGCGCGGTCTAAATTCATTTTGAAAATGAATTAAGACCGCCGCCGAAAATTGTTTTTGCAGTGGGGTCTAAATTCATTTTGAAAATGAATTAAGACCGCCGTCGAAAAAAGTTTTTTGGAGCGCGGTCTAAATTCATTTTGGAAATGAAATAAGACCGCCGCACAGTGTAAATTCCCCATACATTGCTTGGCCGAAAAAAGAAGGATTTTCCCTAGAGCAATGAAGTTTGGCACGGATATTTCTTACAATGTTATTAAAAAATTTTCCAAAAAAAATTGTCCATTACCCACCATTGGTGGTGGTGCATTTTTATACCCAGCTTCTTCTATGAAGCAGGGTATATTAGTTTTGTGCGAATATTGTAACACCTAGAGCAAAGTTCCGCCGGTATAGACATATATATATTTATATCATGCTGAAGCTAAAAAAAAACATACTGAATCACAGCAGAAAACATCGAGTGATGGTTCGCGGTGAACGTATCAGAATCGGTGAGAAATGGTTAAAATGGAATGGTGATATGAAGCTAATGCATGGTAGACAAGAATGTACCAAAATTATGGAAGAGATGTATGGGGAAATCTACAAAAATTTCGACCTAAATTATGAATCCCTACTCAAAAGCGAAATAACAAAAAACTAAAATCTTACAGCAAAATAGAAACAAAACCATCCTATTATAACTCTAAAAAACTCAAAATAACCATTTGGAATGTTCATGGCATCTCCAATTTTCTCCAAAATCAACGAACTGACGACGAAAGTATCATTGGACTGACGGAGACATGGCTGGAATTTGAGTCGCCAATTACCCAATTTCCCTGGAAAAATTTTAATCAAATACTTTCCAAGGCAACGCGGGAGCGATCTACAGGAAGAGCTAGTGGCGGCATAATTCAACTGACAAGTAACTCGATCCAAACACTCGTAATCGACAAATCCACACTATGGACATTTTCATTAAATGAAATACTCAATTTTATATTTATACTAAGAATCTTTTATATAAAACCAACATACAATATTTCCACGGCATTACATATACTAGAAATTCAGCTAGAAGAGATGTCAATAAGGTACTACGATATACCAGTCATTTTTAGTGGTGATTTTATTGCCCGCGTTGGACTGATGTCGGGATATGAATCGTTCCCAAAGATAGATTCAGTGTTAAGCCTAGCAAGGAACTCTCTCGATACAACACTTAACTCACCCGGCAAGCTTTTCAACGAATTCCTGCTCTCGAATGGCTTCATATTGCTCAACGGACGCACCCCAGGAAACGAAAATGGTAATTATTCTTTTCTTAACAGAAACGGAGAAAGTGGAAAAAACGGAAAGACTTATCAGCCACTGGCTCCGACCATTTTCCAATAACACTCACACTGAAAATACCATTACAGCGTCTGTCTAAATCAGAAATTTCAGCGAAAATGAACGAAGCCATAGCAAGTAAGTCTGTTCACGAACAAAATGAGATTCTAATAAATCAAATTACTACTCCAGCCGGGGATCTTCGCATGAAAAAAAAAAACACCCCCTATAGCCACAATAGAAAAATCTGTAGTCCATGTGATCTTCGTAATGCCAAAAATGATTTAAACAGAGCTCTGAGAAAATGAAGAAATTCTGGTTTTGAGTTATCAAGAAAGACCAACTATCTGAACAAAAAAGCAAACTACAAAAAGCTAATAGAAATTTAAAAAAAGGGTTATAAAATTAAAATTAAAAGCTGCTTTGCGAACATCAAAAATTCTCACGATTTTTGGAAGTTAATACGAACCTACAATCAAAAACCAATTTCCAACACAAACAGTATATTCATTGTAGAATTGGAAAGATTTTGTTCAGACATTTACCCACCGCGGACAATTTCGAAGTCTTCTTATTTAGGAACATAGGACTTAGGGCCAATATTACCAAGCATATTTAAAAAAATTTTAAAATTAAAATTAAAATTTTTTTAAAATAAATTTCATTTTAAATATCGTATTTTTTTAAGCATCGAAATATACGGCAGCACTGTCTACTTCCAGGGCTGTGAGTACATTTGACAGCTGATTAGATCGTTATTTTTAAAAACGGATTCTATAAAGAGCCATTCTAACGATTATTTCGTACTCCTAATTGCTGCGCTGTGACTCCAAAGCTTTTAGTCCTGTCTATCGTATTGTGTACTTTCCAAAACTGCTTTTTTTTGAAAATTATTTCTTTGAATTTTTCCAAACAGCTGCTATTTGAAAATCGAGCTCAAATTTGATGTCATATTTAAACGCAGTGCCGAGGTGATTTAAAATATTTTTAAAATTTTTTTAAAAATTGGAATGGTAAAAGCCAAAAGCGGATTTTTATTTAAAAAAATTTTTAAATATGCTTGGTAATATTGGCCCTTAGTGCTTGACACGGAAGTGACACAAGCTGAAATCAAGCTATCATTGCAAAAATAAAAAAATAAAAAAGCGCCTGGGCCTGATAAAATTAGAGCCGAGATTTTTAAAAACCTGCCAGCACATTGGATAGATATACTCAAATCCTTTTTCAACAACGTATTCAGTTTAGGAAAAACAAAGCTGGTCAGAATCCACTCTTGTACTATTCCACAAAAAGGCAGCTTTTGACGATCCACTAAACTATAGAGGTATAGCCCTATGCAACGCCATATCGAAAATACTCACCCAAATCCTCTCTGAAAGATTAAGAAAATGGGCCGACGCACGAAACTTAATTCCTGAAAGCCAAAACGGATTTCGAAACGGCAGAAGGTGTATTGATAAAATTTTCACGCTACAATCGGCAATACACCTGCACCTTCGAACCAAAACAAGCACTGCTTCGGCCTGTTTATTGATTTCCGACGCGCTTTCGATTCTGTCGTCCACATCATATTATGGCAAAATTGTACTCCCTCGGGGTTAGTGCGAGATTTATACACGTATACACTCTATTAGATGCTTCACATATTTAGGGCCTACGATACACTGAACAGATCGAAATCGTTCAATAGATCTTCTTCAAAAAGCTTTTTTCACTCCCAAAATTCACCCCTAACGCAGCTCTGAGATTGGAAATAGGCGTCCTGAAGCTATCGGCAAAAGTCTTTAAGCAAGGTTGGAGCTATATAACCAACGTGCTCAAAATGCCTTCAAACAGACTACCAAGAATATGTCTGCAGCGTCTTATGCATTTACACAGAACCTCAAATACTGCTGTAGAATAAAATTGGGTCACCCAATTCAATCTTATGCTCGAAAAAGTTGGAATGTCCAGTATGCTGCAATGCTCGCAAGCTAGTAGATGGAAGCAGTGGCGTGTCTAGAGAAATACTGATTTGATAGTGCTTATATTTTCCACAGTGGTATATTGAACAATTATAAGACATTAACCCAAACATTTTTGGGGGGGGCTAGAGGAAGTTTAGAGAGTTATGGACCAAAAACCAAAAAAATCCGAAAAATTTATGGCGTCCGATTTGGATGAAAATTTATATATAGAATAAGCGAAAAATGCTTAGAATTTTGGCGTCAAAACTTTTTCAAGAAACCGATTACAACTAGTCTAGTTAGGGTCTAGTTCCAAACTGGTCCAGAAAGGACCAGTTTTTTGAAAAAATTTTCGTGCTAAAATTCTTAGAATTTTTCACTTATTCTATATATAAATTTTCATCAAAATCGGACGTTATGAAATTTTCGGATTTTTTTGGTTTTTGGTCCATAACTCTATAAACTTCCTCTAGCCCCCCCCAAAAATTTTTGGGTTAATGTCTTATAATTGTTCAATATACCACTGTGGAAAATATAAGCACTATCAAAGCAGTATTTCTCTAGACACGCCACTGGATGGAAGGAAATGAGAGGACTAGCTTACGAAAGATTTGAACGTCACCTGAAGTTTCAGGATGTTTTGGAATGCAGCTTCCATACACACATGAATTGCCCCACTCTGAGATCAATATAAGATAAAACTGCAAAATATATCTTTTATGGAAGCCATCTTTACATAACAAAAATATTGATCCAAATTCGCCTGTCCACCAAATACAGTCTGCGATTCTGCATCAAGAGCTCGCTAAATAATATAAAGCAGGACTCCGTATGCCTGCTCTGTAATACTGAAAAACCGAAAACCCTTGAACACATCATATCAGAATGTCCCACGTATGCAGTACTTCGAAGTCACTTTCGCGGCCAACTCTTACTTAGCACAGAACATTTAAATGCAGGTCCGCTATTCATCGCCAACTGCTTAGACCGGGTTTCTGTGAAAAGTATCTATTTGTTCATTGTTAACTGTATGCGACAAAGAGCCTTCCTGTTAAATGAATAACTATCTTAAGGAAAAAATAACCAGAAATATGATAGAGTATATATTAGTTTTGGAAACAATGTTATATATATATATATATATGTCTAAATATTTTATTTCGCTAAGAACACGAATTTTATAAATAGTTTCGATTTATACTGTCAACACTGAATGTGACGAGAGTCAATAAATACAATACAAATATATATATATATATATATATATATATATTAGACTGGTCCTTATTTTTTTATTTTTTTATTTCTCAGCAAATTATATAAGCTTATGGTCCCTAACTACCAAATATGAAGTTTGGTTTCGATCCGATAATGTTTGATGGGCGCGGAAGTCACTCAAAGTTTAAAATTCCATTTGTATGAGAAAAAACCTGGGTTGTGTTAGTTTTATCAAAATTTAACACATATAATATAATTTCTCAAACCAAATGTGAATGGTATTCCATTGACAAGAGATTGGTCTTTCTTTGAAGCTATAACAAAATAAAATCGGATTGTATTTGGCACAGTCAGGACTACTGAAAGTCAATTTTTTAGGAAATTCAAAAGATGCTTCGACTTGGAGGTCTTGGATAGCCACAAGAATTAGCAGAAATGTTTTTAATATTCATATTTGGAAAATATACAAAATAGCCCTTCGAATGAGCCTTATATGAAGAAAATCGGATTACTCTTTACTTTAGCTTGAACATACTAAACAATTGCTATAGATTTTTTAAGACAAAATTTTAGGCTCTTAACTTTAGCGGGGTGAGAATTGGTCATGGTCTCAAATAATTTCAGGCTTCGCGTTAGATTCTAAACTTGCAATTCATTTCGTAACATTTGATACCAAAATCATGAAATTTGTTTGGCGGTTTCTGCTTATATGGATATGATTAAATTTTAAATATTTTTTTGGTTGTAAAAACAGCTGAATTTCACTGCTTTAAATGCATCAGACAGGTAAATGTTACAACATTTTTGGGAATTTATGCTTCAAAAGAAGTGGTATTATGTGCAGAAATATATATGATATTGTTTTTTTTACTATGATCTTCCACTTTTCCAAAACTTCATGAAAAACTGCGCATTTTAGGGAATTTTGGGGGAATTTTGGCAGATTTTTTTTTCCTTTTTTGGAAATTTTGAAAATTTTCAAACTTTTAATATTTATACCCAGCGTAAGCGGGGTATATTAGTTTTGTGCAAATCTTGTAACAGGGAGAATTAAGCTCCGAAGATATAGAAAAATATATATAGAAATGATCAGGATCAAAAACTGAATCGATTTAGACATGTCCGTCTGTCCGTCTGACCGTCTGTCCGTCTGTCTGTCTGACCGTCTGTCCGTCTGTCCGTCCGTCCGTGGTCGGATCTCCTCCGAAATGGCCGAACCAATGAAATCGAAATTTGGCACACATATATATCGGGGTCCGAGTATGATCCTAAGTAAAAATGGGAGACATCCGCCCACTGCCACGCCCACAAATGAATTTATTGTATTTTCAGTAAAATGCTTGTAACTTGCGAACCACTCAACACATTTCATTGATATTTAGTGTGCTGGTAAGCTACGAAAAGTGACATTTCCTGGCAAAAAATGGACGCCGCCCTCCTTGAGCCACGCCCACAAATAAGCCCAAAAATAAGGGCTTATCGTAACTTGTGAAGTAAAAGGCGTAGAAGCTTCAAATTCGCAGCATAGGTTGAATAAGGCAAATGAAAGGTGTAGGAACAAAAATTTATGTATCCCGCCCACTGCCACGCCCACAAATAGAGAATTTTCGTAACTTCCGAAGTAAAAGGCGTAGAAGCTTCAAATTCGCAACATAGGTTCACCAAGGCGAATGAAAGGTGTAGGAAAAAATTTTTTGTGGCCCGCCCACTGCCACGCCTACAAATGAAAATTTTTCGTAACTTCCGAAGTAAAAGGCGTAGAAGCTTCGAATTCGCAACATAGGTTCACCAAGGCGAATGAAAGGTGTAGGAAAAAATTTTATGTGGCCCGCCCACTTCCACGCCCACAAATAAAGATTTTTCGTAACTTCCGAAGTAAAAGGCGTAGAAGCTCCAAATTCGCAACATAGGTTCACCACGGCGAATGAAAGGTGTAGGGAAAAAATTTATGTGGCCCGCCCACTGCCACGCCCATAAATGAAGATTTTTCGTAACTTCCGAAGTAAAAGGCGTAGAAGCTTCAAATTCGCAACATGGGTTCACCAAGGCGAATGAAAGGTGTAGGAAAATGTTTTATGTGGCCCACCCACTGCCACGCCCACAAGTAGAGAAGCAAAACATAGTGCGCTCATAATGTCGGGACGCTGGGTATTTCAAAGTCGGGCTTGACTGACTTTAGCTTTCTTACTTGTTTAATTTACAGCCGTTGTAAAGTTAAAATTTGACCACCGTCCGCGAAATTCGCGAAAATTTGATTTTCACTATTTTGAATTGAGTATTTCGCTGCTAGACAAAATGTCCTCTAACGGTTAAAATTTGATCAAGACCACCATTCGCGAAATTCGCAAAAATTTGATTTTCTCTATTTTGAATTGAGTATTTCGCTGCTAGACAAAATGTCCTCTAACGGTTAAAATTTGATCAAGACCACCATTCGCGAAATTCGCTAAAATTTGATTTTCTCTATTTTGAATTGAGTATTTCGCTGCTAGACAAAATGTCCTCTAACGGTTAAAATTTGATCAAGACCACCATTCGCGAAATTCGCTAAAATTTGATTTTCTCTATTTTGAATTGAGTATTTCGCTGCTAGACAAAATGTTCTCTAACGACTAAAATTTGACCATGACCACCATTCGCAAAAAATTTGTACTTAAATATAATTTCGAGTTTGTGAAGCTAAATCGTAGCACAGATAATGTGTAGTTAGAACAACTAAAAGGGCAGGAATTTTTGTTAAGGTAATGTTTCAACATATTTAAGGCTGAGGAAAAGGTGTGTGCAATCGGCTTAGCCGATGTAAACTTCTTTACTTTTTATGCAACATTCACGTATGTTAGTAAATGACGTTGCAGAAAGAGGCATTAAATTCGTGGGAGATTTCAACAAAATGTTAACTCAAGATGAGGATGAACTGCAACTTATACTTCAATTGGTGGAGGCGTATCGTAAGAAATACCCCTCATTCAACAAAAGTACGCTTATCAATTGTGTACGCTTACCAAATGTTTTAAACACTAAAACTGAATTTTACTTTCTTCAAATAAATATTCTTCAAATAATTAAATAAACCTTCCGAAAATATAATTTCTGCTTTAAATTTAGCTTTACAACGGCTGTAAATTAAAAAATTAAAAGTTGAAAATTTTCAAAATTTCCTAAAAAGGAAAAAAAATCTGCCAAAATTCCCCCAAAATTCCCTAAAATGCGCAGTTTTTCATAAAATTTTGGAAAAGTGGAAGATCATAGTAAAAAAACCATATCATATATATTTCTGCACATAATACCACTTCTTTTGAAGCATAAATTCCCAAAAATGTTGTAACATTTACCTGTCTGATGCATTTAAAGCAGTGAAATTCAGCTGTTTTTACAACCAAAAAAATATTGAAATTTTAATAATATCCATATTAGCAGAAACCGCCAAACAAATTTCATGATTTTGGTATCAAATGTTGCGAAATGAATTGCAAGTTTAGAATCTAACGCGAAGCCTGAAATTATTTGAGACCATGACCAATTCTCACCCCGCTAAAGTTAAGAGCCTAAAATTTTGTCCTAAAAAATCTATAGCAATTGTTTAGTATGTTCAAGCTAAAGTAAAGAGTAATCCGATTTTCTTCATATAAGGCTCATTCGAAGGGCTATTTTGTATATTTTCCAAATATGAATATTAAAAACATTTCTGCTAATTCTTGTGGCTATCCAAGACCTCCAAGTCGAAGCATCTTTTGAGTTTCCTAAAAAATTGACTTTCAGTAGTCCTGGCTGTGCCAAATACAATCCGATTTTATTTTGTTATAGCTTCAAAGAAAGACCAATTTATTGTCAATGGAATAACATTCACATTTGGTTAGAGAAATTATATTATATGTGTTAAATTTTGATAAAACTAACACAACCCAGGTTTTTTTTCATACAAATGGAATTTTAAACTTTGAGTGACTTCCGCGCCCATCAAACATTATCGGATCGAAACCAAACTTCATATTTGGTAGTTAGGGACCATAAGCTTATATAATTTGCTGAGAAATAAAAAAATAAAAAAATAAGGACCAGTCTAATATATATATATATATATATATATATATATTTTGTATTGTATTTATTGACTCTCGTCACATTCAGTGTTGACAGTATAAATCGAAACTATTTATAAAATTCGTGTTCTTAGCGAAATAAAATATTTAGACATATATATATATATATATAACATTGTTTCCAAAACTAATATATACTCTATCATATTTCTGGTTATTTTTTCCTTAAGATAGTTATTCATTTAACAGGAAGGCTCTTTGTCGCATACAGTTAACAATGAACAAATAGATACTTTTCACAGAAACCCGGTCTAAGCAGTTGGCGATGAATAGCGGACCTGCATTTAAATGTTCTGTGCTAAGTAAGAGTTGGCCGCGAAAGTGACTTCGAAGTACTGCATACGTGGGACATTCTGATATGATGTGTTCAAGGGTTTTCGGTTTTTCAGTATTACAGAGCAGGCATACGGAGTCCTGCTTTATATTATTTAGCGAGCTCTTGATGCAGAATCGCAGACTGTATTTGGTGGACAGGCGAATTTGGATCAATATTTTTGTTATGTAAAGATGGCTTCCATAAAAGATATATCCAAACACTCGTAATCGACAAATCCACACTATGGACATTTTCATTAAATGAAATACTCAATTTTATATTTATACTAAGAATCTTTTATATAAAACCAACATACAATATTTCCACGGCATTACATATACTAGAAATTCAGCTAGAAGAGATGTCAATAAGGTACTACGATATACCAGTCATTTTTAGTGGTGATTTTATTGCCCGCGTTGGACTGATGTCGGGATATGAATCGTTCCCAAAGATAGATTCAGTGTTAAGCCTAGCAAGGAACTCTCTCGATACAACACTTAACTCACCCGGCAAGCTTTTCAACGAATTCCTGCTCTCGAATGGCTTCATATTGCTCAACGGACGCACCCCAGGAAACGAAAATGGTAATTATTCTTTTCTTAACAGAAACGGAGAAAGTGGAAAAAACGGAAAGACTTATCAGCCACTGGCTCCGACCATTTTCCAATAACACTCACACTGAAAATACCATTACAGCGTCTGTCTAAATCAGAAATTTCAGCGAAAATGAACGAAGCCATAGCAAGTAAGTCTGTTCACGAACAAAATGAGATTCTAATAAATCAAATTACTACTCCAGCCGGGGATCTTCGCATGAAAAAAAAAAAACACCCCCTATAGCCACAATAGAAAAATCTGTAGTCCATGTGATCTTCGTAATGCCAAAAATGATTTAAACAGAGCTCTGAGAAAATGAAGAAATTCTGGTTTTGAGTTATCAAGAAAGACCAACTATCTGAACAAAAAAGCAAACTACAAAAAGCTAATAGAAATTTAAAAAAAGGGTTATAAAATTAAAATTAAAAGCTGCTTTGCGAACATCAAAAATTCTCACGATTTTTGGAAGTTAATACGAACCTACAATCAAAAACCAATTTCCAACACAAACAGTATATTCATTGTAGAATTGGAAAGATTTTGTTCAGACATTTACCCACCGCGGACAATTTCGAAGTCTTCTTATTTAGGAACATAGGACTTAGGGCCAATATTACCAAGCATATTTAAAAAAATTTTAAAATTAAAATTAAAATTTTTTTAAAATAAATTTCATTTTAAATATCGTATTTTTTTAAGCATCGAAATATACGGCAGCACTGTCTACTTCCAGGGCTGTGAGTACATTTGACAGCTGATTAGATCGTTATTTTTAAAAACGGATTCTATAAAGAGCCATTCTAACGATTATTTCGTACTCCTAATTGCTGCGCTGTGACTCCAAAGCTTTTAGTCCTGTCTATCGTATTGTGTACTTTCCAAAACTGCTTTTTTTTGAAAATTATTTCTTTGAATTTTTCCAAACAGCTGCTATTTGAAAATCGAGCTCAAATTTGATGTCATATTTAAACGCAGTGCCGAGGTGATTTAAAATATTTTTAAAATTTTTTTAAAAATTGGAATGGTAAAAGCCAAAAGCGGATTTTTATTTAAAAAAATTTTTAAATATGCTTGGTAATATTGGCCCTTAGTGCTTGACACGGAAGTGACACAAGCTGAAATCAAGCTATCATTGCAAAAATAAAAAAATAAAAAAGCGCCTGGGCCTGATAAAATTAGAGCCGAGATTTTTAAAAACCTGCCAGCACATTGGATAGATATACTCAAATCCTTTTTCAACAACGTATTCAGTTTAGGAAAAACAAAGCTGGTCAGAATCCACTCTTGTACTATTCCACAAAAAGGCAGCTTTTGACGATCCACTAAACTATAGAGGTATAGCCCTATGCAACGCCATATCGAAAATACTCACCCAAATCCTCTCTGAAAGATTAAGAAAATGGGCCGACGCACGAAACTTAATTCCTGAAAGCCAAAACGGATTTCGAAACGGCAGAAGGTGTATTGATAAAATTTTCACGCTACAATCGGCAATACACCTGCACCTTCGAACCAAAACAAGCACTGCTTCGGCCTGTTTATTGATTTCCGACGCGCTTTCGATTCTGTCGTCCACATCATATTATGGCAAAATTGTACTCCCTCGGGGTTAGTGCGAGATTTATACACGTATACACTCTATTAGATGCTTCACATATTTAGGGCCTACGATACACTGAACAGATCGAAATCGTTCAATAGATCTTCTTCAAAAAGCTTTTTTCACTCCCAAAATTCACCCCTAACGCAGCTCTGAGATTGGAAATAGGCGTCCTGAAGCTATCGGCAAAAGTCTTTAAGCAAGGTTGGAGCTATATAACCAACGTGCTCAAAATGCCTTCAAACAGACTACCAAGAATATGTCTGCAGCGTCTTATGCATTTACACAGAACCTCAAATACTGCTGTAGAATAAAATTGGGTCACCCAATTCAATCTTATGCTCGAAAAAGTTGGAATGTCCAGTATGCTGCAATGCTCGCAAGCTAGTAGATGGAAGCAGTGGCGTGTCTAGAGAAATACTGAATTGATAGTGCTTATATTTTCCACAGTGGTATATTGAACAATTATAAGACATTAACCCAAACATTTTTGGGGGGGGCTAGAGGAAGTTTAGAGAGTTATGGACCAAAAACCAAAAAAATCCGAAAAATTTATGGCGTCCGATTTGGATGAAAATTTATATATAGAATAAGCGAAAAATGCTTAGAATTTTGGCGTCAAAACTTTTTCAAGAAACCGATTACAACTAGTCTAGTTAGGGTCTAGTTCCAAACTGGTCCAGAAAGGACCAGTTTTTTGAAAAAATTTTCGTGCTAAAATTCTTAGAATTTTTCACTTATTCTATATATAAATTTTCATCAAAATCGGACGTTATGAAATTTTCGGATTTTTTTGGTTTTTGGTCCATAACTCTATAAACTTCCTCTAGCCCCCCCCAAAAATTTTTGGGTTAATGTCTTATAATTGTTCAATATACCACTGTGGAAAATATAAGCACTATCAAAGCAGTATTTCTCTAGACACGCCACTGGATGGAAGGAAATGAGAGGACTAGCTTACGAAAGATTTGAACGTCACCTGAAGTTTCAGGATGTTTTGGAATGCAGCTTCCATACACACATGAATTGCCCCACTCTGAGATCAATATAAGATAAAACTGCAAAATATATCTTTTATGGAAGCCATCTTTACATAACAAAAATATTGATCCAAATTCGCCTGTCCACCAAATACAGTCTGCGATTCTGCATCAAGAGCTCGCTAAATAATATAAAGCAGGACTCCGTATGCCTGCTCTGTAATACTGAAAAACCGAAAACCCTTGAACACATCATATCAGAATGTCCCACGTATGCAGTACTTCGAAGTCACTTTCGCGGCCAACTCTTACTTAGCACAGAACATTTAAATGCAGGTCCGCTATTCATCGCCAACTGCTTAGACCGGGTTTCTGTGAAAAGTATCTATTTGTTCATTGTTAACTGTATGCGACAAAGAGCCTTCCTGTTAAATGAATAACTATCTTAAGGAAAAAATAACCAGAAATATGATAGAGTATATATTAGTTTTGGAAACAATGTTATATATATATATATATATATGTCTAAATATTTTATTTCGCTAAGAACACGAATTTTATAAATAGTTTCGATTTATACTGTCAACACTGAATGTGACGAGAGTCAATAAATACAATACAAATATATATATATATATATATATATATATATTAGACTGGTCCTTATTTTTTTATTTTTTTATTTCTCAGCAAATTATATAAGCTTATGGTCCCTAACTACCAAATATGAAGTTTGGTTTCGATCCGATAATGTTTGATGGGCGCGGAAGTCACTCAAAGTTTAAAATTCCATTTGTATGAGAAAAAACCTGGGTTGTGTTAGTTTTATCAAAATTTAACACATATAATATAATTTCTCAAACCAAATGTGAATGGTATTCCATTGACAAGAGATTGGTCTTTCTTTGAAGCTATAACAAAATAAAATCGGATTGTATTTGGCACAGTCAGGACTACTGAAAGTCAATTTTTTAGGAAATTCAAAAGATGCTTCGACTTGGAGGTCTTGGATAGCCACAAGAATTAGCAGAAATGTTTTTAATATTCATATTTGGAAAATATACAAAATAGCCCTTCGAATGAGCCTTATATGAAGAAAATCGGATTACTCTTTACTTTAGCTTGAACATACTAAACAATTGCTATAGATTTTTTAAGACAAAATTTTAGGCTCTTAACTTTAGCGGGGTGAGAATTGGTCATGGTCTCAAATAATTTCAGGCTTCGCGTTAGATTCTAAACTTGCAATTCATTTCGTAACATTTGATACCAAAATCATGAAATTTGTTTGGCGGTTTCTGCTTATATGGATATGATTAAATTTTAAATATTTTTTTGGTTGTAAAAACAGCTGAATTTCACTGCTTTAAATGCATCAGACAGGTAAATGTTACAACATTTTTGGGAATTTATGCTTCAAAAGAAGTGGTATTATGTGCAGAAATATATATGATATTGTTTTTTTTACTATGATCTTCCACTTTTCCAAAACTTCATGAAAAACTGCGCATTTTAGGGAATTTTGGGGGAATTTTGGCAGATTTTTTTTTCCTTTTTTGGAAATTTTGAAAATTTTCAAACTTTTAATATTTATACCCAGCGTAAGCGGGGTATATTAGTTTTGTGCAAATCTTGTAACAGGGAGAATTAAGCTCCGAAGATATAGAAAAATATATATAGAAATGATCAGGATCAAAAACTGAATCGATTTAGACATGTCCGTCTGTCCGTCTGACCGTCTGTCCGTCTGTCTGTCTGACCGTCTGTCCGTCTGTCCGTCCGTCCGTGGTCGGATCTCCTCCGAAATGGCCGAACCAATGAAATCGAAATTTGGCACACATATATATCGGGGTCCGAGTATGATCCTAAGTAAAAATGGGAGACATCCGCCCACTGCCACGCCCACAAATGAATTTATTGTATTTTCAGTAAAATGCTTGTAACTTGCGAACCACTCAACACATTTCATTGATATTTAGTGTGCTGGTAAGCTACGAAAAGTGACATTTCCTGGCAAAAAATGGACGCCGCCCTCCTTGAGCCACGCCCACAAATAAGCCCAAAAATAAGGGCTTATCGTAACTTGTGAAGTAAAAGGCGTAGAAGCTTCAAATTCGCAGCATAGGTTGAATAAGGCAAATGAAAGGTGTAGGAACAAAAATTTATGTATCCCGCCCACTGCCACGCCCACAAATAGAGAATTTTCGTAACTTCCGAAGTAAAAGGCGTAGAAGCTTCAAATTCGCAACATAGGTTCACCAAGGCGAATGAAAGGTGTAGGAAAAAATTTTTTGTGGCCCGCCCACTGCCACGCCTACAAATGAAAATTTTTCGTAACTTCCGAAGTAAAAGGCGTAGAAGCTTCGAATTCGCAACATAGGTTCACCAAGGCGAATGAAAGGTGTAGGAAAAAATTTTATGTGGCCCGCCCACTTCCACGCCCACAAATAAAGATTTTTCGTAACTTCCGAAGTAAAAGGCGTAGAAGCTCCAAATTCGCAACATAGGTTCACCACGGCGAATGAAAGGTGTAGGGAAAAAATTTATGTGGCCCGCCCACTGCCACGCCCATAAATGAAGATTTTTCGTAACTTCCGAAGTAAAAGGCGTAGAAGCTTCAAATTCGCAACATGGGTTCACCAAGGCGAATGAAAGGTGTAGGAAAATGTTTTATGTGGCCCACCCACTGCCACGCCCACAAGTAGAGAAGCAAAACATAGTGCGCTCATAATGTCGGGACGCTGGGTATTTCAAAGTCGGGCTTGACTGACTTTAGCTTTCTTACTTGTTTAATTTACAGCCGTTGTAAAGTTAAAATTTGACCACCGTCCGCGAAATTCGCGAAAATTTGATTTTCACTATTTTGAATTGAGTATTTCGCTGCTAGACAAAATGTCCTCTAACGGTTAAAATTTGATCAAGACCACCATTCGCGAAATTCGCAAAAATTTGATTTTCTCTATTTTGAATTGAGTATTTCGCTGCTAGACAAAATGTCCTCTAACGGTTAAAATTTGATCAAGACCACCATTCGCGAAATTCGCAAAAATTTGATTTTCTCTATTTTGAATTGAGTATTTCGCTGCTAGACAAAATGTCCTCTAACGGTTAAAATTTGATCAAGACCACCATTCGCGAAATTCGCTAAAATTTGATTTTCTCTATTTTGAATTGAGTATTTCGCTGCTAGACAAAATGTCCTCTAACGGTTAAAATTTGATCAAGACCACCATTCGCGAAATTCGCTAAAATTTGATTTTCTCTATTTTGAATTGAGTATTTCGCTGCTAGACAAAATGTTCTCTAACGACTAAAATTTGACCATGACCACCATTCGCAAAAAATTTGTACTTAAATATAATTTCGAGTTTGTGAAGCTAAATCGTAGCACAGATAATGTGTAGTTAGAACAACTAAAAGGGCAGGAATTTTTGTTAAGGTAATGTTTCAACATATTTAAGGCTGAGGAAAAGGTGTGTGCAATCGGCTTAGCCGATGTAAACTTCTTTACTTTTTATGCAACATTCACGTATGTTAGTAAATGACGTTGCAGAAAGAGGCATTAAATTCGTGGGAGATTTCAACAAAATGTTAACTCAAGATGAGGATGAACTGCAACTTATACTTCAATTGGTGGAGGCGTATCGTAAGAAATACCCCTCATTCAACAAAAGTACGCTTATCAATTGTGTACGCTTACCAAATGTTTTAAACACTAAAACTGAATTTTACTTTCTTCAAATAAATATTCTTCAAATAATTAAATAAACCTTCCGAAAATATAATTTCTGCTTTAAATTTAGCTTTACAACGGCTGTAAATTAAAAAATTAAAAGTTGAAAATTTTCAAAATTTCCTAAAAAGGAAAAAAAATCTGCCAAAATTCCCCCAAAATTCCCTAAAATGCGCAGTTTTTCATGAAATTTTGGAAAAGTGGAAGATCATAGTAAAAAAAACCATATCATATATATTTCTGCACATAATACCACTTCTTTTGAAGCATAAATTCCCAAAAATGTTGTAACATTTACCTGTCTGATGCATTTAAAGCAGTGAAATTCAGCTGTTTTTACAACCAAAAAAATATTGAAATTTTAATAATATCCATATTAGCAGAAACCGCCAAACAAATTTCATGATTTTGGTATCAAATGTTGCGAAATGAATTGCAAGTTTAGAATCTAACGCGAAGCCTGAAATTATTTGAGACCATGACCAATTCTCACCCCGCTAAAGTTAAGAGCCTAAAATTTTGTCCTAAAAAATCTATAGCAATTGTTTAGTATGTTCAAGCTAAAGTAAAGAGTAATCCGATTTTCTTCATATAAGGCTCATTCGAAGGGCTATTTTGTATATTTTCCAAATATGAATATTAAAAACATTTCTGCTAATTCTTGTGGCTATCCAAGACCTCCAAGTCGAAGCATCTTTTGAGTTTCCTAAAAAATTGACTTTCAGTAGTCCTGGCTGTGCCAAATACAATCCGATTTTATTTTGTTATAGCTTCAAAGAAAGACCAATTTATTGTCAATGGAATAACATTCACATTTGGTTAGAGAAATTATATTATATGTGTTAAATTTTGATAAAACTAACACAACCCAGGTTTTTTTTCATACAAATGGAATTTTAAACTTTGAGTGACTTCCGCGCCCATCAAACATTATCGGATCGAAACCAAACTTCATATTTGGTAGTTAGGGACCATAAGCTTATATAATTTGCTGAGAAATAAAAAAAATAAAAAAATAAGGACCAGTCTAATATATATATTTATATATAGCATTTTGAAACTGGCGTAGAAGCTCTAAATTCGAAATATACGTTAATTATGACAAATAAAAGTTTGAAGGCGAAAATGGGCGTCGTCAGTGAACTGCCACGCCCTCAATTAGAGTTATTCTGTAACTTGCGTACGGAAGGGCGTAGAAGCCTCAAATTCGAAACATAGGATAATTACGGCAAAATAAAGTTGGAGGGCGAAAATGGACGTGGTCCGCTAACTGCCGCGTCCTCAATTAAATTTTATCTGTAATTTCTATATGGACGAGCGCAGGGGGCTGAAATGCCGAATGGAGGTTGACTATAACAAGTCAATTCTGGGAGGAGAAAATAGGATTGAGTTGGAAACTGTGGCGCATACAAATAACAGCTATTTTAGATTGACAATGGCATAAAGGATTAGGAAGCTGGGTATATCAAATTCGGGCTGTTACCACTTTAGCTTTCTTACTTGTTTGATCTAGAGACTTGAAATTCGGCACATGGCTCATCTTGGACCACCAACGCTGTAATAAATTAACTATTTTGGACTGCCCCGCATACTTTTTCTGCTGCCGACCACTGTGTGACGTCCCGATACACTTCTTGGAAGACTCTTGAAATTTTTCAGGTGCACTTCTATGAACTAAATTAAAAAATTTTGAGAAGATCATAAAAATTCGCTCACTCTAACGCCCACCTGCCATATAAACCAAAGTTATTTTTGTTTATACTTAAGCAATTTTACACGTAGAAAAACGAAGTTTGGTAGGTATGTTATGCTTCCACAATAAAGAAAAAAAAAATGATAGAAAAATTATAGAAATCCTTCTACTGCCACGCCCACCTCTCATACAACTGAAAGCATCTTATGATCATAGCTGCATTAATTTAAATCGTAGATGAATGAAATTCTGTGGGTACGCTTCCACAACTCAGATAAAAATTTTGTGGTACCATTGTGAAGATCCGCCCGCTCCTATGCCCACTTCCCATACAAAGGGAAGCAATTTTTGCTCATAGTTTGAGTAATTTTCCAATTAGGTTTAAAATAAGAACTATATTGTATAATTCGTTTTGTTGATCAAACTGCTAATTAAAGCATATGAAATTTGGATAGTAAGACAAACAATACATTAATAATTCTGCCGTAATATTTGAATATATGCTTTCAAAGCGTATTAATTTATTGCCGGTCTAAATAAACTTTAATAACTTTACCAAATCGCAAACATTTTCACATGATTTTTTTAAATTGTAGTTCATATTTAATGAACAAAAAATTTCAAAATATTAAGAAACCGTTTGTTCGTATAATTTCAAAAAATTTTGCCAAAGTTTGCATTATTTTCACATTTTTCCTTCGATTAACCCCTTACTTCACCTGGACCGTAGTCATTATTTGACATAAATATTTAAAAATTATTCAATTTCATCAGAAGTCCTCAGCTTTTTTACGATGTTTAATTTGTATATATTTATTAATGCACTTCTCGAATTTTCGCTTAAAAACATTACTGTAGAGAAATAATTTTTCTGCTGGCAATTTTTAATGCTCCATAGCAAGACTCATTACAGACAAATACCCAACCGAATAGACATATTAAGGTTGTTCACGAAGGGTTGGTTATCGGGTTATGTGGTAAAAAATTAAAAATAACCTATGGCTATCGTGAACGCCGGTTTTATGTATGAACGAGATTATGTTTACACAATCAGCTGTACCGAGTATTTTTTTAAAAATTTCATCTCGAAAATTAATTTATTTTGAAAACTTTTGCGGAAAGTGCCCAAACAAAATATAAAATGTGTAGTTGTAGAGCACAAAATCATTGAAGATATTCAGGAAATTCAATTTATTGAAGGTAAAATGGACTAAAATTAATTATTGAACAACTCTACGTTTAAAATTTTGTTAGACATTGAACTTCCTCGCCAAGACATCCATGAGAAAGTGGACGAATTATTCGACGAATTGTTGGACGACGTTGTCGCCGAGGAGATGAAATGCATGTGCCGAAATCGATTCAATGGCGGAATCATGTCCTTTGCTCTTTCGATGATGGACGTTTTCTGCAAATGCTACGCGTTACGAAAAGCCAATTTACGTATTTGGTTAGTTTGATTGAATATGATATCTGATTTAACACTCCAAATGCCTTCCTACAAGTACCCGTGGATTTGCAGCTTGCTATCGTTTTGTACCGGTTGGGATCTTCGGGAGAAAGTGCCTCGGTGCGTAAAATTGCAACAACGTTTGGAGTTGGAGATGGCGGAACGCTGGCCAAAATAACTCAGGGTTTTCGGAGCTATTTTAAGAAGGTTGTCCGACTTAATTTATTGGCCTTATCCAGCAGAGCGACAGGGGCTTGTCGTAAAAACATTCGACGAATTGCCGCATTGTATTGGCTACATTGATGGTAGCAAGATAAAACTGGCAGAAAAACCTAAGAGAAATCATGAAGTATATTTTTCTCGCCAACGCATATACTCTGTGAAGTAACAAGCTGTATGCGACTATAAGCTACACATTAGGGATGCAGTAGTAGGAAATCCGGGAAGCTTTAATGATTCAAAAGTCTTCAGGAATTCTAAGATAGCAAAAAATAACGACCGTTTCTTTAGTGGGAATCAGTGGATATGGGGCGATTCTGCTTACCCGCTGTTAAACTACTTGGTCACACCATATCGCAGCAATTCGCACCTTATGGATGTGGAGAAGCAGACACAATTCAACAAAAGGCACAGTAGATATCGCGTTAGGGTCGAAAATTGTTTTGTCCTTCTTAAGGGGAAATTTTGCAGCTTAAAAGAAATGCGAGTTCAAATAAACGGCGCCAAAAGACAATCTTTTGTCTGTGAGTGGATACTTGTGTGCTGTGTTCTCCACAATATTTTGCTTAAACATCAGCATGTCGAAGAAAATAAAAGCTCAAATCCCGACAAAGTAGAAGTTGCTCAAGCTGCCACTACAATTGATGCATTAACGGCTGAAAAAAAAACAGCAAGCTCTATACAGTTTCATGTTTGAATAAACGCATTGTTATAATTTTTTAGAAATGCATAAAGTTAATGATAAATGCAATAAAATAAAAAATCTTATTTATTCCTTGCTGTATTTTAATTCCAGTTCGTATTTGAAAAGTCTTTCCTTTTGTTCAACTTCCAGTTTCCGCAACTCGAATTCATTTTTAATCTTTTGCTCCTCAATTTTGCACTTTTTCTCTTCAAGCTCCTTTGTCCAATGAAAATTTTCTATTTCGAGCTGTATTTGTTTTTCCCGAAATTTAGCACGTTCAGTTTCCATGCCCATCGACTTGTCCACAGCTGTGGGTGGTTTCTTTTTGACTTTTTCAATAAAAGTTGATTCCGGCGACTCCTCAAGTTCTAATCTAGAATTTTCGCAATCAGCTTCAGTTTGTAAAAAGGTCACCTCCATTGTGCTGAGCTCTTCACTGCTGGCGTAAGAATTTGAGGTTTCAAACACCACCGCCTCGATATCTTGTGAAAAGGAAAATATGTCCGATAATTGCTCGTAGTGCGGGCACATTTTGAGAATTTTATCTGCAATTACAAAATTTTTTTACGCACAAACATGTCAAACATTAACTTTACCTTTGACAGAAGTGACGCCATCTTCATCGTCTACTCCTGCTCCCGTAGCCTTGCTCCATTCATTGGCCTTTTGAAGCTAGGTTTTGAGATGGCGCACTTTGCATTTTAAATTGCTCTACGAAGCCTCAATATTTTCTTCATTTAATAGTTTTGTGTAATAATGTTGAGCCGTAGGTTTCTGAAAAATATGTGACACCTAAAATGGGTGCATTGATGTTAATTTGGAAAAGTTTTCTACCTCAATATTTCGATGGGCTTGCATGTAATTTAAAATTTTTTTTATTTCTTCATCCGTCCATTTCTTTACTTCCTTTTCTCTTTTGCGCTTGCGTTTTTGTTCTGGGCCCACTAAATAAAGAATTAATAAATATATATTAAGCAATTATGTAAATATTATTAAATATGTTTAGCTTTGCATTTACTTTCGGTTTAGCGTCTTCCAAATTTTATTTTGAAAACATATGTTCCGGGCTGATTGTTGCACTATTTTACTATCAAATTAGCGTTGCCACTTGCTAAAAATTTCGAGTTCTCTGCAACATTGCAAATAAGCACATACACCGATAAGCACAAGTAATGGGTCTAGGTCTGGCAAATTTGGTTATATTTAGATAGTGCGATTTATTGTTGGAAATTAAATCATTTTTAATTTTTTACCACATAACCCGATAACAAACCCTTCGTGAACAACCTTATTATAACTTTACAGCATACTTAAAGCAATAATTTCTCTTTGTTCATGAAATGGGTTTTTATTCTTTAATATATCTGGGGTATCGTAATTGTTTTTATTCATAACTTATGGGCAACCGAAAATAAGAATTTAAAAAAACGAAACATTTCTTCATAAATTGAGAAGAGAAAATAAGTCCATGAATACAAAAACAGTTTTTCCTTTCGTTCATTTTACAGTTTTCACAAGCTCTTAAAGTTGTGTTTGATTTTGCAATAAAATCAATCAATTAAGATTTTTTGTGGAAAATAAGCATTTCATAAAGTTGGTTGCCCTATTCATAAGTCAATCTAAAAATCAAAATGAAGAATATTTACAACCAATAATGATAACTACATACATATTAGGCTGTCCCACTTTTACTAAAATTTCGAAATTATAAAAAAGAGAAAAGCTTTGGTACATAAAACTTTTATATTTGGCGAAGTTAAGACCTCGCTCAAAAATTTTAAAGTTTTTTGGCTACAAAATGCCTTTTTTTAAAAATGATAAAAAAAACCTTAACTACTTTTTTTTATGATTACTTTTGAAGCGTTTGCCCCATTTACATCAGACTGGGCTTTTTTGAAGGTAATTAAATTTACCACATTCCTTTTTTGAACAAACAAACATTTTGATTAGATCGCTAAATGGTAAAAACTTTGAAAGATAATATTTCATAAAATTTTAAGTAAAAATTAAGCTTAATTTTTTTCCATTTTATTAATAAAGTTTACTTTCAAAATATTTGCTAGAAAAATTTATTCTTAATAGGCTTGCGGCACATCAAAATCTTTCTTATGAAATCTTTAATTAATGTACATCCAAAGATAACAAAAAAAAAAAAAATGGGCCAAATTTTGTACAAGAATTTTTATATGACTACAAGTAGCTAAATTTTTACTTGAAATTTAATGAAAAATTAACTTTGAAATGTTGTACCATTTAAACTTCTAATCAAAATGGTTTTATATGAAAAAAAGGAATGTGAAAAATTTAATAACCTTCAAAATAAGTCGAATCTGATGTAAATGGGAGTAGATCCGACCACAGACGGACTGACGGACGGACATGTCTAAATCGAGGCCGCTTTTGTTCCTGATCAAGAATATATATATATATATGTTATATCCTACGGTGCAATTACCTAACGTCGTGGTACTTGGGTAGGTGCGCACGTCAGGCAAGTACACTGTATTATATAACGGGGTCCTTTAAACAAATCAAAGGAACGCAAAGGATTTCAATTAATTATCTTATTATTTAATTCAATTTAATACAAGTTTTCGGTTATTATTTAAATGACTACTCTGGTAACTTCTCCGTCGTGGCCCTTTGGTGAGTGCGCTCGCAGAAGTCCTCTTCCAGTCATCGAAGCTCCGTTTATATAGATCATTATTGCTGATCTTGCAAAATTGAATATTCCCATGTTCCGCGATCCTCGTCGATTATTCCCGAACATATTGCATAATCTTGACCGCGACCTTCACCTGCAATTGTACCAACATTGCCATACTGTTGTTGTTGCCTTTACTTCCGTTCATTTAGTGGAGTTGGTTTGTTGTTGCCAGCGAGCGGATTGCACTTGTGCATTCGCTGTACTAGTGCTGATGTTTGTCAGTCGTGCTTATACTGTGCCGGTGTTGTTGTTGTTACCAGCGGCCGAACTGCATGTTTGTATTTGTCAGCAATTTACGCTAGACAGTGCTTTTGAGTAGCATGGAATCACCTTGAAGTAGAATTTCATAAATGCAGGTCACTGCCCTTTGCTTTCGGTTCAAGGTGACCACATGTGAGTTTGGGAGAAAGTCACAACATCCCTCCCCCTTTGAAGAAAATCGCTCCATTGCGATGATCGAAAACCTCAGAATTGGATGCGCTTTTGACATTGTGGCTGCTGTGGTTTTAAATTAACATTCAGTTGAAGTATCCCGTACTTGGAAGTTGAGAGTGGTTGCTGCGATTATTACTCTCATTTTCTTGCGCTGAAACGAGCTGCTGATGTTGTTATCACATAGACGTTGTTTAAAGAATAAATAATGCTGGCAGGCTGTACAGAAGTTTTCATTGAGGGAAAACTTTGACTCCGTCTTCTCCCCTTTTTAATGAAGTCGCGTATTAGTTGCTGATGATTTAGATGAACAAAAGTTGTTAACATATGATGTATACAATATGCAACGTTACTGTTGCTGGGTTGCTTCCTGATTCAAAGGTGACAATGTTGAAGCATTTAAGGTGATCGTCTTTTAATGTTTGATAAGAAATTTAGATGTTTGCCTTATGCCGGCGAGGACGTTGTTTTTATGCAAATGATGAATCGTAAAATTTATGTCGATGCGTTTTTGATGTATACCACTGCTGTTGTTTAAGCGATACTCCCGCTGTTTCGATAGTGCGTATCCAGGCCATTCTTAGGGCTTAAATCTAATATATACAATTTATATCATAGTATATTTTCTTATTATCTATATAATGTTTTGAAATAATTTTCTTGCAGCTTGTTTAACAATCATGGATACTTTATTTATTGTTTATTTTTTCTTAACATTTACTTTTTATCGTTCAATTTCATTTTTTTTTTTTAATTCTTTTTTTTCTCCATTATTTTTCTTAAATTGTACTTTGTTTATAAGAGTTTCAAAAACAAAAGTTTTGTTAGGTACCTATACTTTGAGGTTTTTGTCTGTGAATACAATTTTTTTTCTAGCGTTTGTTTTCACAGTTAATAAAACATATATTGTTTTCTTATGATGTTGATTGATAAAAATTTGTAATTTACTTTTTCTCGTAATTTTTATTTATTTATTTTATATATATATTTTTTTTGTTCTTTATCTGATTTTATTTTCCATTTTACATATATATCCTTTTTGTTTCAATATATATATATTGTTGTGATTGTGTCACACATATCGTGAACGCACTGTGCTGAGCGAATATAAGAAAAACAACAATAAGCTCCAACGGCCTAAAAAGTCTAAATTGGGGCAGTTGAGTGCAAGATAAATAATGCATTCCAGCAAACTAATGAAGAACCAAAATTTGACAAAACAAAAAATTACATCATTACGGAATACGAAGAAAAAGGAGGGAAAAGTGGTTAGATTCAGAGAGGAAGTAGAGGTTTTTATAGTTAGCCGTTACATAAAAGAGATGGCGATGGAGATGGAGGTACGGAAAAGAGGTAGAAAATTTGTCGGAGTGTCAGCTGTTTATGCAGAAAAAATCAGAAGAAAAGAAAAAATTATAGAACAAGAAACTGGGCATGTCGCTTCAGTGAAAATGGCGAACTCGACAGATAATGTTTATGTTAGAATACCATGCGAGCAAGCGAAAAGGGGAGAATTGTGTTTGTTAGTGGACACCGGGGCGGATACGAGTTAAGTGAAAGGACATGTATTAAGTTCTTGTGTAAGAGTAGACAAGGGTAAGAGAAAACGACTCACCGGTGCGTTTGGAGGAGAAATTGAAACGGAAGGGGTTGTCAGTATTAAAAGTAGCCACTGTGCCCTAGAATTGAAGCTACACGTAGTTAAAGTAACCGCCGGAATTCGAGCAGATGCACTGTTAGGAAGAGATATTTTGTGGCAGGGATCTGTTATAGATACCAGGCGTAGTGAGCTGGTACTCGATTCACCCACAGGAGGCAACTTACAACTAATTATTGCACAAACCTGATAGGAACAGTGGAGCAGATAACAATGCCAGCACGCACAACAGGGGCAGTGAAGGTGCATGTAGTTGCGCCGGACGGAGACATAATTGTCAATAAACAGGAGATCGAAAGTAACGTCTTCATAGGAAAAAGCCTGACGAGAGTAAACAATGGTATAGCTTATGTACCTATTCTTAATGCCCAGGATCGCGAAGTAGCCATTAAACCGACTAGAGTCCTTTGCACTAGCTCGGACGACTATAAACAAATTTAACCAAAAAAACTAAATAATCAGTCAGAAAATAGGACCACAGAAATAATGGAAGTACTCAAATTAGACCCCAATCTGTCACAAGAAGAAAGAAGTTCCGTCGAAAAAATCGTGAGGACATTCAGTGACCTTTTCCAGTTGGACCGAGAACCGCTTACGTATACGGACGTATTGACATATGAAATTCCTACTCAGCTTGGGGTGGCGCCTATTAACAAACGGCAATACCGACTCCCAGAGGCTCATAGAGAGGAGATTAACAAACAGGTTCAAGAAATGCTAAAGCGAGACATTATCATTCCAAGCAAGTCGCCCTGGAATTCGCCAATAATTTTGGTACCTAAAAACTCAGGCGACAGTACTGTTAAAAAGTAGAGACTTGTAATAGATTTTAGACAGCTTAATGAAGTTACATTGAAAACCGTGTTTCCCATCCCCAGAATTAACGAAATCCTAGACCAGCTTGGACGGAGTAGCTATTTCTCCACCCTAGACTTAGCTAGTGGGTACCATCAGGTACTGGTGAACGTGAGAGACAGAGACAAAACAGCGTTCAGCACGGGCAGAGGCCATTACGAATTTAAGCGTATGCCTTTTGGCCTAAAGGGGGCGCCCGCATCATTCCAGCGCATTATGAATAGTGTACTAACAGGTTTGCAGGGAATAGATTGTTTCGTATATTTAGACGACATCGTCGTATATGGCCAAAATTTAAAGCAACACGAAGAAAGAATGTCCAGAGTGTTGGAAGCTTTGAGAAAGAGCCGACTGAAACTAAAAACCGAAAAATGCCAATTTCTGCGAAAAGAAGTGGTGTATCTCGGACATCATTGTTCAGAAAAGGGCGTGTCCCCAGATCCGGGAAGGGTAGAATGCGTTTAGAACATGCCCGCTCCGAGAAATGTAAAGGAGCTCCAAGGGGTGTTAGGTTTATTAACTATTATCGAAAATTCATTCCAAATGCCGCGAAAATCATGCTGCCCATGACAAAACTACTACGGAAGGGCGAGAGTTTCAAGTGGACGGTGGAGTGCCAAGACGCACTCGATTGTTTGCAAGGGATTATACTTAATCCACCAGTACTCCGGTACGTAGATTTTTCGAAACCAATCCGACTGACTACTGATGCTAGTGGGGGTGTTTTAGGAGCAGTATTGTCTCAAGAGGAAGAGGGAGAAGAATTTCCGGTATATTTCGCCAGCAGAGGGTTAAATGAAGCAGAGCTCCGCTATTCCACTATTGAGAGGGAATTTTTGGCAATTGTGTGGGCCACCAAGGTGTTCAGACCATACCTGCTGGGTAGAAGTTTCACGGTAGTCACAGACCACAAGCCAATCAAAGGAATAGCCAACCTCAAGGACCAAACGTCACGTTTGGCGAGATTCCGGCACAAATTATCAGAATTCGATTTTGAAATCACATATAAACCTGGCAAGGACAATGCTAACGCGGATGCCTTGAGTAGGATTCCGCAGGGTCGAAATGACACAAATACAAACGTAGTCACCAGGGCTCAGACCCAAGCTAAAAATAATTCAAATGAAAGGGAAACCGGGGGCAAGAATACCGCCGAAAAACCCCCAAGTCGACCTGAAAAGGTCCAAGTCCTGAACGACCAGGACCAGATCAGGGAAATCCTTTACCAGTTCCACGACTCGCCTCTAGGAGGGCACAGGGGTGTCACTAGCACAACTCGTCAAATAAAGCGACAATTCAGTTGGCCAAAAATGCGGGGCGAGATCCGCGAATACATTGCAGCATGTGCACAGTGCCAGAAAAATAAGGCAGGGAGAATAAATAAGGCCCCCATGCAGATTACGGACACAGCTTCACGTCCGTTTGAGAAGGTATACATGGACATAGTGGTTCAATTACCAGTAACTTGCAACGGAAATAGGTATATGTTAACGTTTCAAGACGATGTGTCAAAATACATGACATGCATACCGTTGGTGGACACGGAAGCGTCCACCATAGCGCAGGTTTTCTTTTCGGAAATTATAACCCGATATGGGATTCCGTTAAAATTGGTCACAGATAACGGCACAAATTTCGCGTCAAATCTATTCAAAAGTGTGTGTAAAATGCTTGGTATTAAAAAGCTTCACACAAGTCCGTATCACCCGCAGGCAAACGGTGCGCTAGAAAGAAGCCACCGCTCTCTTGCAGAGTACCTGAGAAATTTCGCTAAAGAAAACGGTACAAATTGGGACCAATGGTTGGGTCACACGATGTACGTGCACAGCCACACCCCACATGCCGCCACAAAACAAACGCCAACCAAAATTTTGTTCGGTTTTGAGGTGGACATGCCTACAAATTTAATAAGAAAATTCGATCCGATTTATAACACAGAGGACTTTCCGTCACTCATGAAATACCAAATTCAGAGGTCACATGAGTTAGCGAGGGAAGCCCTAGACGAAGCGAAGGTGCGATCAAAGAAGCACTACGACAAGAAAGTACGACAGAACACGTACACGACAGGGGAACATATTCTAATAAAGAATCATACGCTGAAAAACAAGCTATCCCCACTATGGGATGGTACTTTTGTACTTTTAATCACCGAAATAACCGGCCCAGTTAACGTAACTGTACGAATCCGGGGTCGCGACAAAACTTACCACGTAAATTCGGTGAAAAGATTTGTCGTGAGATCACGAAACTTTAAAGGGAGCGTAGACGCATCCAAGAAGCAACCACAAAACGTGTAAAAGTTGCAATTGCTGATTTTTATGTGTAAATTTTTATGCAAATTTTTTGTGTAAAAATTTTTTTTTCCAATTATATCTCATTCTGAAAAAAGTATGCCAGCCTACACGATTAGCCCAACACCCGGTTTACCGCAAATCATTTTTATATAAATAAGAAGTAGCTATAAAAGGTAAATGTAGCAACTTAGATAAAAGAATCGAGTCGAAAGATATGTATAAACCAACCACTAATAGCCGGCCAAGTGCCGAGGAAAATTTATAAATGGGGCAAGAAAAGCCATTCTTCTTTTAAACGAGTTAAATATTAAAAATTTATTTATTTGTCGTGTGAGTATACCGACGCACTACCAAAACAAACAAAATTATTAATGATTTTAAATATTATTAACATTTATTTGCTGTTCATTTTATTGCCAACTTCAGCAATTGCATTAAGCATGACCTACGACAACATTCGGAGCGAACGAAAGCAGTGAACAATTCAAGTTCATGGTCAACCAATGTTCTGATGATCAAACAAAAAATCCATTGTTTTGTTTTGTTTTTTTTTTTTTTTGTTTTCTTTTATTTTCTTTTCAGAAGGGCTATTTCAGCAAAGAGAGGACGGTTCAGGTTTAAATTAATTAAAAAAAAAAAGTATGCAAAACCAGCAGCAATGAATATCCATTCATTGTTGATGGTGAATTAATTGTCAAGAAGTGTCTTATCTAGACAACGTATTAATAAACATTTTCATTCAGAAAATGTCCAAGTTAATACAACTGTATCAAAAGCGGTTAAGCTTCTGATCAGAAAGAGAAGAGCGAACGGCATATAGTCTCAAATAAGCGGTGATCGCTTGCTTCCTCTTACTTTACAATAAGAGAAAGGAATGCAAAGATCGCAGCAACAAATGTCGGCATCCGTCTTCCACACAAATATCCACACAAATCACAAAGATACACAAGATACACACATGTTACACTGCCCAACACTTTCAGCTTTGATTTTTTTTAGTGTAACGCGACCGTTCAGCGATGTCATGAGTATAGTTATTCTACATTCTAAATGCTCACAAATTGTTTTGTTTTGAACCATAAAATGAAAAGTGTAGTATATATTTATATATATATTATGTAAGTTTCAGATATTACAATAATTTATTCGTTGCAAAATTCGAGTCAAATGACAACGCTGAAGACGGCCAACGGACAAACAAAACGACCCAATAGGGAGAAAGAATGCACGTAGAATCGGTGACCAATTGCATAAAAATGGGGAATTTGACCAATTAAAGTTTTGTTTATTTTATTGTTATATTTATTTTAACGTAACGTAACACAAAAAAAATAATATATACATTATAATAAAAGTTTCGTCGAATTTAAATATTATTCAATTTAACTTAACATAACCCAACAAGCAAAGTAAGGAAATATGACCAGCGCTAGGTCCATTCGACCTACTTTGGTTATGTTTTACCTATTTTTGACCAAATTTCTGCCTTAAAAATACCCTTACTTAAAAGTAAGTTTTACAAGGTCGAAATTACCTAAATTGAACCTATGTCACGGCTTAAAAGTCAATGTGACTTTAAAGAATATTTCAGGTCGATAATAGATAAAACATTCCTTCTTAAATGCCCTAATAGTGCCATAACTTTGAATTTCAAATTAGGTAAGTTCTTTAAGGCATATGGACTTAATTTTGGACTTATTTGCGACTATTAGGTCCATTCGACTTTTAGGGCGATATTAGGTCAAAAAAATTACTTGTTTTGTTGCCTTTCTGCCCTATAAGTCGAGATGCATTGATTATTCGACTTTTAAGTCGAAATGCCTCTGAAGGAAAAAGACAAAGCTAAAACAAAAACGTGTGCCCTATTTTGACCTAAAAGGACGATTATGTAAAGTAACGTTGAGAGCATAAGAAGTGTGAGTTTTAATTAATGCATTTTTATTCGGCCAGAATGAAATTCCATTTTGTTCCCAATTGCTAGGAAAATATGCATACTCTAAACGCGAAGAAGTACCACGAGTTTTAATGAAAGCTAGAAGTAGCATAAAAGAGCTGAAATTGACGGAAAAAGCTATAAATTTCCGCATGCCCGCTCTCGATGTTGCATGCTCGGCTGTTTCCGTCAAACTGAGGCTAGAGCGTAAGCAATACATGTGAGTGGCTGTCGCAAAAAAAAGTTTAAATGCTTTAATAGAGCAAAAATAAGTAATAAATTCCTTAACAGGGAAAAATAACTATAAAGAAAGAGCTGAAAGTCATTTTTTCCTATTAGGTAAGGAAATGAAGGAAATTCGACTTTATGGCCCGATTTTGCGTTCCGCCATGTCGTTCGAATGGTGGATTGAGAATTCTTCTTCTGCATTTGTTTTTTCTATACGAAAAATAAGTTTTTTTCAAAAAAAATTTATTTAATTCACATCAATGAGATGGCCCCTGAAAAATGATGGAGCACAAGGAACACTTTCACCATAAATCCAAGCTCGCATAAACATTAAGGTTTTATGAATCGCAAAATATTTTTTGCTCAAGTCCATATTTTATTTATTATTGATTTCATAAGACATACTTGATAGAAAATCTTTCGTTCAGTGTTGTATTGAAGTAATCTATTTACATATATATCTCTCTCCCTTTTTGTCGTTTCGCTTCGGGTTCGTTTTCGTTTTCGTTTCGTTCTTTTCATTTCATTCTTTGCCAAATTTAGGTTAAAATTTGGTAATTTCGACTTCTTTTCGACCTATTTTTGGTCGAAATGCCTTCTCAATGCCCTAACTTTAAATACGAAATGCCCTATTATGCCCTATTATTACCGCCAGACGACTTCCATTCTATTCCCCACTTGCGTCGAATGGAAGTCGTACGGACGTATTTATGCCCCATTTAGGGCAGGGCAATGAAATATTCTGCCCTAAAATAGGTAAGAAAATATCAACTTTAGAACTATTTTGCTAGTTGGGAAAGTCTTGTTCAAATTTTATTTTTAAGTTCAATTTATTATTTTTAAGTTCAAAGGACAGCCGTTTAGGCTTGCGTTAAGAAAATTATGTATTGAAATAGTCAGAAACTTGGACGTCTAACGAGACAGAAAGGGAGAATATGGGTAATTTAAGGACCAATTATATACATATATAAATAGGAAGAAGAAAAAACTTGAAAAACAGTTTAAAAAAAAAAAAAAATTTATAACAAAAAATGAGAAAAAAAAATAATAAAAACCAGAGAAAAAAAATTAATAAAAAATAAGAATAAAAAATAAAAAACAAAAATAAAAATGTTTACAAAAAAAAATATGAGAAACTATTAAAATCTATACATACAAAACCTTAATTTTAAGTTAAAGTTATGACGGCAGCGAGAGATCCAGCCAGAGAGTTCACAGCAGCTTTTTCATCAAGGGGCCGGGAGTATCCAGTGGGCCACCCTCAAGCAAAATGGGTAGGTCTTTCCCGCGTCGTTTCCGTTTGGTGTACGTTCCGACGAAGATAACGTCATCGACACCATAATAACAAAAAATGCTGAAATCCGTGACATTAACGACGAAGGCAGTCCACGAACTCCCAACGCACATAATTGTCGGGTGCAGGAAGTTTTCAACCGTACTAGACTGAAATATTTCGTCATCAGTCAAGGATAGAAGCAGACAAAACAAACCAAAAACCAAGGTCACCGAACACGAACGTCATCAAATAATAAACAGGTGGCAGCAAGAAATAAGCATACGAAATGTGATATGGTACAGGCAAAACCAGCGAATGGTGCAGAAAATTTTCAACTTCGCTACCAGACAAAGACATAACGATACCACCTTTCAACCCTAGTTCAACCTCTACTCCACCGATCCGCATGAATGCGGATCCATCTTTTAAAAAAGGGGGGGAGGAATGTTGTGATCGTGTCACACATATCGTGAACGCACTGTGCTGAGCGAATATAAGAAAAACAACAATAAGCACCAACGGCCTAAAAAGTCTAAATTGGGGCAGTTGAGTGCAAGATAAATAATGCATTCCAGCAAAATAATGAAGAACTGGAACGCAAGTACAAAGTGAGTGAAAGAAAGTTGCGAAAGACGAAGACGTCAGCAGAAACTTAAGAGAGAAGACGGCAGCGGGGGAATGCGACTGCAGCAGAGTTCGCGTCAGCGAACCTAGTTTAAGTAATTTTAATCATATTTTTAAGTTGAAATGTATTTTGGATTTTTCGAAATAGTTAGTTGTAATAAACTCTGAGTTGTAATAACACCGCAAATGAATCTACGCGAAAAACGGCATAAATAATATACAGTATAATTTCAATTAAAGAAATAAAAGCGTTTCATTCGCAGGATTTTAAAACGAATCCTTTCGAAAGTATATTACAACAATATATAATTTGTCTTTGAATATATATATTTATAAACATATATATATATATATACAGGAGATTTCCGATTTAACGAGCTCAATGTTGCCAGCACTTCTCGTTAAATCGAATTTCTCGTTAAATTGAGTACCATCATAAAATCATTTTTTTCTTATTGTAAAAGATTTCGTAAGCGTTTAAAAAGGGGGAGGGGTTTGAGAAATCTTTTGCTTGATTACATGACGAGTCTGATATATACGAGACCCGTACCAATCCAACTTCCCGCGGGGGGCAAAGAAATTTCCACAATTTTTTCCATTTTAATTTTCGTAATTCCTTCCACCTAAGACCAAGAATCGTGGTGGGCAAAGCCCCTCCTAGGCCCTAGGTTGGTACGCGACTAATTTCTACTAACGTATGCTTACGTGGGGGATTTGGGGATTAAAAATTGATATCACTGAACAACTGTGCACAAATAAAGCGGTAAGTCCAACAGCGCCTGCGTTTTTTCGATTTCACATTACTTTGCATACATTGACTGCTTGCGGCAGTTGGCGCAGCACACGCGCTTTTAGACTCTTCGCTTAATTATTTCTTGGAATCCTCTTTGTTTCTCTTTATGCTTTTTCACTGATTTCTTATGTTGCTCGCTAAACCGAGTGCACACAAAAATTTTTGTGCCATTTTGCTCGTTATATAAGATACTCAATGGAACGAATTTAAATGCTCGTTAAATGCGAAACTCGCTAACGCGAATACTCGTTAAATCGGAAATCTCCTGTATATATATATGGCAACCCTGCGCTTGATGGGAAAACAGCTGATTTAGCTGCGGTCTGCAAAAATTATTTCAAATTAAAATTGTTTTTAAAGTTCTTAAAGTTTTTTGCAAAGGTTGCGTCTCCAGGAGGCCTTTTATCTATTATTTGTCTATTGGTCATATTCGCCGCCTGATTAGCATCGTCTGGGTACAACACATATAACCATATAGTACATGCTATTTTCTCTTTGTCTTCGGCTGCCTACTTGCATATGCACAAAAATAAGCGCGCCTTTTCTCTGACATCGCCAGATCATATGGACAGTAACTCTTCTAAAAGATCTAATACGTCTGGCTCTCCGTCAAACCCATCAGAACGTAATAAAATGGCCTCGCCTGTACGCAACAATGCATCTCCCGCTGGCGATGCATTTTCTTGGTCGAAGCTGGAATTTATGCTTGATCGTAAACTTGTCAACGTCGCCAAGAAGGAAGATTTGGTGGCTGTAAATGCGGCCATTAGCGAGCTTAAGAATGAGAACGGGTGCTTACGGGAGGAAGTTAATCACCTTAAATATAAAATCGACCAACTGGAGAGATCGAGCAAGCGTGCTAACATCTCGGTAAGCGGATTAAAATGCAAAGAGCGCCATGAAGCCGTGCGTGAATTCACACAACTATGCAGCAAGCTGACGAACTCACCCGTAAGCGTACGTGAAGTTCATCATATCAGACACAGTAACATATTTACTTTTGAGCTTCATGACCCAAACCTTGTGGATGTTCTCTTAAAACAGAAAAAAAAACTAAAGGGCTCTAATATCTTTATTCAAAAAGACTACACTGCCAACGAGCACAATAAGCGCTATATGATGCGCGTCGTATCTAGACGACTCAATGGACTCAACGACGGTACGAAGATCCGTCTGGGAGAATTTTCAATCTTCATCAACGATCGCCCTTTCCAATGGAGGGATGGCAACTTTGTAGCAGCTAATTCCGCGGATGCAGATATGTTTAAGCTGCTAATGGCTAAAGCCGAATTACAATATAAGGTTGTTGTTGTGGATAAATCACATCATCAAGCTCCGTATGTCCAGACTGCAGCCGCTGGTTCGATTAGCAATTCAGGAGTAGCCTCAAATGAGTAGCAACCCATGGACTTGAAGGTCTTATCTTATAATGTAGCTAATCTTTCAAGTAAATTTAGATTTAGTAGATTTTTTAGTTTTGTGAATACTTTTGATATTTTCTTTCTTTACGAGACTCATGTCGTGACTAATGATCGGTATAAATTTGTTTCAGCTTTTAACCAATATGTACTGAGGTGGATTGATGCCAAGAAAACGGGAAATGTTGGCCGAGCTAGCGGTGGATTGCTTTTTTTTTTTAAAAAGAGCATCGAAAAGGTTTTTTCTCTCCAATTTGTTGCTCTCTCTGGTTTCACGGTGCTTGCAGCCAGATCTTGTGATTTGTGTTTTTATATCATTCCGTGCTATCTTAACTGTAGCAAGTGGGCTGCGGACTTTGAAATTCTTGATAACGTTATTCGCAGTATTGCTTGTCCATTTGTATTGGTAGGCGACCTCAATGCACGCATGGGCTACGAGCAGAGTCTCGACACAGACTTGGTGGCTAAATTTTCTTATATTGAGGACTGTAGAAAGTCGAAAGATGTTGTCGTAGACGGTAAAGGCCGCAAACTTTTGAGTCTTTTTGAGGATAGTGGTGGGGTAATTCTGAATGGTAGGTGCCGTGGTGACAGTGTCGGCGAGTTCACCTTCTGTAGGGGCACTTGTAGTACAGTTATTGACTACGCTGTCTTCTCCTTTGAAATGCTTGACTACTTTCGAGATTTCGCTGTCTTAAGCAAGGAGTTCTCCGACCACTTTCCCTTGTCGCTTGCACTGTGCCTTCGTGCTACTACTGTGACCTCCAATTCAAACCAAAGCGTGTTACCACCCAAGATACCCTGGATTGAGGCATCGGCTGACAAATTCGCAGCCTCCCTGGCCGTAGTTTCCTGCACGGAATACATTTTTACACATGATTCGATCAATGACAAAGTTGCTCTGTTCACCAACAAAATCAGAAACGCTGTCCCGACCATAACTCAAAAGAGATGGTTTACACCGAAAAACGCATGGTACGATGCGCAGTGTGAGAAGTTACGGAAAAAGATGCTCCACTACCTAGATCTTTTTCGCAAATTTAATTTAATCTCTTTTCGTGAGCTTAACGTGAGCTGCCGCAAGCAATATACTAAGCTATGCTGTATTAAGAAGTTGGAAAGGTATGTAAACGACATTGAGCGACTTAACACCGTCAAAAACACCCGTGAATGGTGGAAAATAGCAAATACATTAAGGCACAAGTCTCAATGTATTTCGGCAGTGCTTACTGCTGAAGAGTTTCGAGTTCACTTCGAGGCTTTAAGGTCGTCGCATAATCCCCCACTAGAATCGCTGACATACTATATCAACAACCATGACTCTTTTCTCGATGCGCCATTTGAGCTATATGAGCTGAGCCGTGTCTTACACAATGCTAAGTCAAACAAAGCACCGGGTAGGGACCGAATAGGCTACGAGTTCTATAAAAACCTTCCCCTGTCGTTTTCGTATGAGCTTTTGGCTCTTTTAAATTTCATTTTTATGAACAAGCAATTGCCTTCTTCTTTCAGTCACGCTATCATCGTTCCACTCTTTAAGAAGGGTGATCCGGACTCGGTCGACAATTATCGTGGGCTCTCGCTGCTCGATTGCCTTTACAAAATCTTCGCGGGTCTCCTGCTTGAACGAATTGTCGCCTGGTCTGAGATGGATCGTAAGCTCATGGAATGTCAGGCCGGCTTCCGAAAAGGCTAGTCTACAACCGACAACATCTTTACGCTCACTTCGATAGTTCACTTGCATTTGGCCGATCGTAAAAAGGTGTTTGCATTTTTTGTGGACTTTTCTTGCGCTTTCGACTCTATTCCTAGAGACCTTCTGTGGCATAAGTTCTTGCGCGATGGCCTGTCGAGCCACATTGTAGATATATTGCGCTGTTTATACGCCAAAATTACCAACGAAGTTTGGTTCAATAATGGTCTGTCCTCTACTTTTGAGACTAGTAATGGTGTGCGACAAGGTTGCCTCCTAAGTCCATATTTGTTTGCTCTATACCTGAACGACTTGCATGATTCTCTGCCTGGTGGCGTTGAGTTAGGTGGTACAAATGTGAAAGTGCTTCTGTACGCTGACGATATCGTCTTATTATCCGAGTCCCCCACTGGATTGCAATGCATGATTGATGCGCTGTTTGATTACTGTGTTCGTTGGGGCCTTACGGTGAACCTCAATAAATCAAAAGCCTTAGTGTTCAGGAAGGGTGCTAGGTTGTCACCGCTTTGTAACTGGCGCTTCGGTGAGCAGCAGGTCGAGACTGTTAATGAATATAAATATTTAGGTGTGCTCTTAAATTTTAGAATGTCGTTTTCTAAACATCTCGTTAATAAAGCAAAAGAGGCAAAAAACGCAATTAATTCCACTTGGCTGCGGTATATAAACAATCCTAATATCTGTATCTCACAAAAACTGAAAATCTTCGGTGCCGCTGCTAAATCTATTCTGTTTTATGGCGCTCAAGTGTGGGGATGTTGGAAATTCGACCAAGTCGAGAAATTGTTGCGTTTTTTCATCAAAAAACTTCTTTTTATTCCATCTAATACGCCAAACTACATGATTTCTTTGGAAACTGGCATACAATCCCTATTCATTAAAACATTAAAACTCCACTTCTCGTTCATTATACGCTGCCTTAGCCTTAATGATAGTCGCTGGCCGAAAATTGCAGCGAAAGCTGTTCTGTCTAAACAGATATACTTTGCTTCGGAGTGGCAATCTATACGATCAAGAATCGGTTTGAGTCCGATTACGGATTTCTCAGTCCAGTCACTTAAGCAAGTACTCCCAGATACTGTTTTTAACTATAGCCTCCTGGAGCGCAGGCAGTATGAGATGGATGCTAGGGCTGGTACTTTTCATGACCTCTACCCTGCGCTTTGCTACGACAATTTAACTTACTTTAATGACAATTTGCCTGCCTTTTCTATAGGTGTTATACTGCGTGCTAGGGGTGGTCTCCTAAATATAAATGGTAGGGCATTTAAGGATGGTACGGATGGTGTTTGCACCATCTGTAATATGGATGAGGTTGAAAACACGCACCACCTGCTTGGCGTATGCCCAATTTATTCTGCCTACAGATTCCGTTTTTTTGGCAGCCGTCTATTGTCACGCTCAGAAATCATTGACCTTCTAAATGGTCCTAATTATATTAATATTGTTAAGTATTATATATTGCAATGTGTTTGAAATATAGAGAATTAATTTTAAGTGAATTCGAGTAAATATTTTTAATTGTTATTTATTTTTATATTTTTTTTTTTTGTATTTTTACATATTTTTAGATCTCGGTTTATTGCCATCTGGCACACAACACGTAGTGTTATTGCCATTTTTTGTGATTCCTAAAAAAAAAACCCTGAATTGTGAATTTAGATTAATTTTTTGTGAATTTCTAATAATAATAATAATAATATATATACATATATACATTTTTCTTTCATTCAAACATTGTTATAAGCGCAAAAATACCTATGCTTTCAAGGTATTATTTTGAATTTGATGTCTCTTGATACATGTACATACATATATACCAATATTTTGCAAATATTTGTATAAATGTGTTTTTTATATTAACCAACTTATTATATCTCCTTTTTTCTCTCTTAAATTCTTCCGGTCCTTCTCGTTGGTTTACCTTGAAAGATAATAAAAGTAGACATTATTTGCCCTGAACCCCTCCTGCTTATTTCAGCGTATTCTTTACCCGGAGAGGTGAATTGTCTGCATTTACAATATGAGACAAAAAAGATGTTCCAAACCTTGAAAATTCGTATAACCGCAATGTTTCAAAAAACAACACAACATTTTTTTTTTCTATTTGTAGCGGAATTTATTTAAATTATATTTTTATTTTTCGTTGTCATTCCTTATTTAGACATCGCAGCAAGCGATATTAAAAAGACATTTTTTGTGACAATAATGATTAGATATAAAAACAGTCAGCTCTCGTTTTAGTCGAGATGAACCTATGTTTGGGGACAGTATTTTGAATTTTTAATAAAGCTACGGCGCATTATAGTTATGGGCGAAAAACATGTCTAGATCTTTTAAATCTCTTGTATGTTTTATCTTAATTTGCAAGAATTTTAATTTAGATTTGCTTTGTTTGAGAACAGATTCTTTTACAATGGAGAAAAACTTTTGAATTTATATTTGCATTACATACACGTACAACGTCAGCTCGTTTACCTCTGATTCTTTATTTAGGATTACTTTTTCAACTGATACCATCTCATGGGGATTTCTATCTCTATCTGGTGGGTTTCCTTTCAAAATATCTTCACCTACTTCTTAATTACCATTAGTACCATCTCTTCTTGTACCACAAGAATTATTCTCGACCTCCTTGTCGAATTCAATTTCTTCATTACTATTTTTACCACAAAAATTATCCTCGAACTCCTCGTCGAACTCGTACTCCAATACATTCGACTTTTTATTCACAGCATCCCCACCGCTAGATAGTCCCTTTCTATCATTTATTTTTTTTTTTTCTCAATTTCCTTAAAGTCCAACACTAATTTCTCCTATATCGTTGCCACTTTCACTTCCCTTTGTTAGGATCTAGGGTGCAAAGCGCTCAGACTAGTGTCGAGCGTATAGCCGCGCCCTTATTCCTACTCTCAAATACAGGATGCAAAGCGCTCAACCGGAGTTGAGCGTATAATCGCACCTATATTGTCTCTTTACGAAATGAAAGAACAAGGATCAAAGTTTGTCCTTTAATTTTATTGGATAAAATCCTTCCTATATGGCAAAAGCTTACACTTTGAAGTTAATCTCTAATCGCCGTGGCCGCTGGGTGGGTACGCACGTCAGAGTTGAGACATCAAAAACAGTCTGCCTTTCCAGTGGACGCTGCTCCGTTTTTATACTGAAATAGTGCTGATCTTGCACTTCCCATAATCCGCATTGTGCTGATCTTGCACTTCCCATAATCCGCGATCTTTGTTTATTTCACCAGACAATGTACCGCCCATGTCGTCGTCGTACTTGCCCTGGATCTGCTTTGAGCACGTACAATCCTCTGCATCCAGCTTCTTCAGATGCTGCATTACTTTTTGATTTACTGGCTCGTGCCCCTCCTCATGTCACCTGCCCGTCTGCGTCTGCGTCTATCGTGGTCGTCGCTCAAAAACCTTTCAGCTCCCGTTATTTGTTTATTTGTTTTGAATATTATTGTCGCCCAAATGGTTTTATGTTTCGCAGCTGTGGTCTTTTGCATAGCGGTTGTAGTTATGCATTGATTCATGAAGAGAAGAACAGAAAGTCGGGATAGGGATTGTTTGTGCGGTTGTGACTCACAACATCCCTCCCCTCTTTGGAGAAAGGCGCTACCTTAGCGATGTTCAGAATCTTTAGTCTGGATAAGTCTGCTAGTATAGTGTCATTTGTGTTGTTCTCTGCAACTATTGTTGTTGTTGGTTTAAAATTTCTTCTAATGATTTTTATTTTATTCCAAGACGAAAAAATGTGTCGAAACTCATGCTGCCGCTGTTGCTTTGTTGTTTATTGCAAGACGAAACAAACTCATGTTGCTGCTGTTGCTTTGTCGGCAAGCCGTTTTTGTTTGGTGTACACAATTTGTTTATTTATTTATTTATTTTTTCTCTGCTGGTGCAAGCGATTCGGCCTTGAACTTGAAGACACAGTCGACCAACGTTGGAAAGCTTGCTTCTGGATGTTTATATTGTTCTGGGAGGCAATTTTGGCTCCCCACTCTCCCCCTCTTAATGTTGATGTGCGTTCTTGTCGAAAGTGTTCACTTTTTTGGTCATTTTGATCCAGGGCAGATTTGATGTTATCATGTGGTAGATTTATTGCTGATGATGTGTTGGAGTGGTGGCCACGGCGTTTACAATTTATTTTACTTACATAGATTATATTTCTTAAACAAAAACCTTCATTTGGTTTGGCTTAGTCTAAAAACTCTTATTGTTATTTAAGTTTTTAATTGTAGACAAATTAATATTTCGATTTCGCTTAGTTTTACAAAAAGATTGAAATTTATTAATTTTGTGGTATTAAGATTTCTCTTTTTCTTTTCCCCTTTTTTATTGTGTATTTTTTTTTTTTTTTTATTTTTTTTTTTTTTTAATTCGACGTGGCTTAGTTCCACAATAAGAATGAAATTATTTAAAATAATTTTTGTTAAAAAGTTAGAAAAATTTGTTTTTTTTTTTTTTTTTTTTTTTTTTTTCAAATTCTAAATAAGTTTTTAATATGCAAGAAAAATTGGAATATTTGAGAAAAATATTTTATACGTTATTAGTTCCAAATCCAGGGTTTATTAAAACATAAATCTTTTTCCTCTCCATATATAATATATTATATATATATATTTAGTGAATGCTACTTTCTCAATATAAGGTGTTTATTTTTGTTTAAGATTTTGGTGGGAAATTTTCACACTTCATAAGATACTGATTTTTAATGTTTATCTTATAACATAAATTTTTTTTTTTTTTTTTTTTTTTTTTTTGTTAAAAATTTTGGAAAGGCAATAGTTCGCAAAATTAAATGCAATGCAAGCAATAAGGTGGTTTTTTCTTTCTTAAATTATAAGGTGATGCCTTTAAAACAACAGGCTGCAAAATCCCGGCTCATTTTTATCTTAAATTTATTATTCCTGCTTACTTCTAAACTGAAAGTTCGATTGTTTAAATGTACTTTTTTCTCTAAAGGTTGTCTGCCTTTTTTCCTCGATTTCATTTGTTTTAATATTTTGGTTAAATTTTCTCGTTCAATTTTTGATAATTTATTTATTTGTATCTCTTTTCCCTCCCATTCTTTTAATAAATTCGCCAGAAAGATTCGAGTTATGTTTAAAGTGCTTGTTTCAAATTTATCTGTATTCGGGTTATATTCTCTTTTTCCCTTTGTAGTTAAAAAAAATTCATGAACAAATTGTATCACAAACAACCCGCAATCTATGGAATTTTGTTGCTGTGGGCATTTGGGGTATACCCACTTTAATTCTTCGTCTATATTTAGGTGATGAATATCTTTTAACTGCTCAATAAAGTATTTTATGTGGTTGCAATGAATCCAAGATCCATACAACATTAAGGTGGACTATGACCAACATCCAATGATAATCTTCGCATATTGGGAAAATTAAGGTTTCAATATTATCAATATCAATTCCTCTTGTCAAAGAACGTGTTCGAAACTCAGAAATACTACCATTGTCAGTTAGTCTAGCTAATTTGATCCCTGTATAAATGAATGCACTAAATATGTGTATACTTTTTTCCGATCCATGTGTAATTTGAATCCAATTTAAGAAAACATCTATATGAATGTCATTGAACCAATTATTCTCAATTAATGAAATATATTCCCGATTTTCTATTCGGGTGTCTCGTTTTCCTATTCTGTACGAGCATGTCTGAAAAAAGTTCATTTTACTTACATAAGTATATATATATATATATATATATTATTATTATTATTATTATTATAATTTTTTTTTTTTTTTTTTTTTTTTTATATATATATTTTTTATTTTTTATTTTTTTAAAACTTTTTTTTTTACTTTGCCTGTGGCTTGATGATCTCTCCGTTCTCCTTCTGTGCCGCTATAAAAGAAACAAAGACTGAGAATTATTCGCACCGAATCCCCTCTGTTAGAAGCTGTTAACTGTGAAAACGTTATTTGATGTTTATGTTTAGATTAACTTTGTTTGGATCGCCAATTGACGACAAAGTGTGCAAGTTGTTGTTCGATACGAGGGGCTGTTCAAAAAGTTACTAACTTCGGTTATTCTTCCTCTTGATATTTTTGACGGACCGTTCCAAAACTGGACTCCTCTTGCTTCTCGAGTGCCAGGTCTTGATTTATTTCTACTTTAACTGATTTTCTCTTAATTATTATATAGAAAATTATGACGCCTCCAATAATTAGAAGGAAAAGCGTGCCGCTTATTCCATATGTGATATTACGGTGGAATTTTAGCTCTTTTATATATGGCCTATTCCTAAAACTACTAACCACCATATCTTCGAATATGATTGGGTTATTTTCGTATTTCTTGTCTGTGTTTTCTGGATAAAAAAATTTGTCTTCCATGATGGATCTTGCATTAAAAAACTTTTCATTGCCAATCTCTATACTGCAATTTGAGAATGAGATAAGAGCGTTCCTTTCTATTGTTAAATTCCTTCTATCGCAGGTCTGATACAACTTTAGCCCCCTTGCGTTTTTTACAATTATTGTCCCCTCATCCACGTACTGAATGAAGGTCCTATTGTTAAAAATGAAATTACATTTGTTTTGGACAGCACAGTGGCGGCTTCGTTTTAGTTCTTTTAAAATTGAGTTGTCTTGGTAAGTAAAAATTGTGTTATTAATTGATGTAATTATTTCGTCGTCTGCCATTATTTCGAAAAAATCTTTATTTGGGACTGCTGTAATCAGCATGATCTCTGTCTTTATCATTCTTTTTGGTACTTTAATGACAATTATTATGGAATTATCTGTATGAGACAATATTCCTACTCTTATAAATTTTAATCTGAGGAAGTCTATTTTGAATTTTTCGATCTCCTCTGTGGTAAGGATGCTGGGGTGAATTAATCCATTTTTTGCTGCTGCAATACTGTCTTGTATCAAACTTATTTTATCTTCAATACTTTTTAGTTTAAACATTTGGTCACTGAACAGGAGGTGTTTTGAAAGCTCTATATTTCGTTTATCTAAGGTTTTAAAAAATTGTCTATCTTGTTCTATTGCTTTTCTTATAACTCCCAGGGTTTCATTGAAATGGTTATTTATTACGATTTGTTTATTAAGGCCCTCTATGGCGTTATGACTATTTTCCACCGCTATTTTGAGATGATCTTCTATTTCTTGTTTATCCTGATCATCCATTATACCAAACAACCATTTGGTTGCGGTGCCTACCGCATTTATCAGTCCCCTTTGTATGCGCCTTTGTTCGAATGGTGTTATTGATTTAAGCTTAATTTGAATGGCTTTGATTTCATGCTTCAACAGGCGTTTGTTGTATATATCAGCTTCATCAATATATGTCTCTATTGAATCCAGCATAGTAGCAATTTCTTTGGGATGGATTATATGCAAGATTGTGTATGAGTCCGCAACAATGTTTGTGTCCCGCAAGTGGATTTCGACGAATCCCTTTTGGTCTGGAATTGGTGTGGACATTAGGTTTCCCTTGGCCGCGGTAAATAAACATATCAACAGGGGAAAAATCTGAAACACAGAGATTTTTTGTTGTACTTTTAGTCTCGATCCAGATTGCTTGGATTTCAATGGTGTGTTCGTATTTTAGTTTATTAATTATATGTTATATATGTCAACAGTGGCTGAATTCCAAAATCAGCACTTTTGGTCATGTTCGGTTTTTTTTTTTTTTTTTTTTTTTTTTTTTTTTTTTTATATTTATCGGAATTAAATGCTGTGTTGGCTTTTTTGGCCTATAAGAACCCGGCTCGTGCTGTTTACCCTTTAAACTTTTACTGATCGTGTAGTGTGTCGGACAAAAAATGTTTTCGCTTCTATCTGGTGTTTGCTTGGTAAGTTGCAACAAATTACAGAATTCAACTGTTCACAATTCCAAATGTCAATTTATTTATTTTTTTTTTTTTTTTTTTTTTTTTTTTTTTTTTTATTTTCAGATCTGGGATGCCGCTCTTAATGTTTTGGCGCTCCTTAACGATTTTTATGGATGGCCGGCGTATTCCCCAAAAATTCGGAACAGGCGGATATGGCAGAGGTGCCATCCAATATGCATTCCCGGCCGGAGGTGTCGTACGCTTGCCATCATGTGTCGCAACTATCATTTGGTTGACAACCCCCTCACGGATGACCATTTGGGGTACTACTTAGGGGATTTTTATTATTTTCCCGGTGTCCGTGATGCTTTACACAAAGTGCTTGCCAGTGTAATGGAGATCGCTCTTAGGGAGGAGTACCAGCGTCGCTGGGGCATTGTTTGTGACTCGGGACATGCTCACAGGCTGGAGATTTTGCGGCAAGATGCAAAGCCGTATAATGAGGGGTTAACCTTTCGCATGAATGCCAATCGTCTGGCGTTTGAGGCTCTCGCTCCAAAGATCCATGACATGCCGTGCCTGCCACCAGGACCCTTACTAGATGAGTGGGACCATGGCCGTCACTACTTTTTCGCACCAAATGCCCCGTTTCTCCGGACCACATCCGAGAGCGACCTTACCGAATTTGGACCTGATACCGTAATATGGCTTTAAAATGAATTATCGTGTACAGTGGGTTCAATAAGTTTTCGTCTTTAGATTTGACTCGTTTGAAATCAATAAAAAAAAATTTTCAAATTTAATCAATAACGTTTTCATCTCGGCATTTCCGAGAATATGGCAAAGGGTTTGTATCAACTGAATGTTTAAATTGTTAGGTTGAATATTTGTTTGCACCCACAGTGCCTGGTGCAGGAAAAGATATTGCTGTTGGCAGTTTATTGCATGCGCTCGCTGCGAGCGGATTTCAAGTATGATTTCAGGAATATTACAATTCAGCCCTGCGTTTAATGTGTTTATTGCTATGTCCAGCGCAATAAGTGTGCCTGTGCGGCCAACACCAGCACTGCAGTGAATGATGATTTTTGAATGTTTATTTTTCTTTTCCGAGATTTGTTGGTGCCGCTTGACAGTGAACCAAAATTTAAGAAGAGCATGAGGGCTTGGTGAACCATTATCAGGCCAGCTCGTAAAATGCCAATGCCAAATCATTCTTGATTCCCTTGTTTTATTATTTATTAATTCTATTTTGGATTGAGTGCTATTTTTCTTCACAATCTTGTTTAAAGTTTTCACCATGAAATCGTTTGTTTTAATTACTTCGTTTATCTGTTGCCCCCAATACGGGTGACATTTCACCTTTTCGTTTTCGATGAGCCTTGTAAGCATGACTATATTAAAGCATTTTTGTTCCCATACCATGCGCCAGAAATCATTCATTGTGTCTTTAAGCGGACCTTGTGTGGCGATATATTCTTTCTTTTTCCCAAACCCATCAACAAAATTTGCATGAATGTAATTCGATGGTGAATGAAGCCTCACCCGATTCCGCTTCAAACATGGAATGTCATAGTATCGGTTTTTTGATTGGTGTTCAAGGCTAACATCGATTTTTCTCTTAACCAGTTGTTGGTTTAATCTATTATATTCTTCAGTTAGTTGCTTAATATTTGTTGGGTGTAACAATTTATTTAACCCCTGTGCTCCCAATTGTTTAACTGTACAAATTTTGTGCGTTTTTTCATTAAATGGTTTAAATAAATCTTTATGGAAGGTTTTTTCTTTTCCTTTGATTTTCAACCGTACATTGCTCACGCTTGGGAGGGAGACCACCTCATAGGGCCCCTCCCAGATGGAAGAAAATTTATTTTGACGGCTTTGGCTCTTAATCCACACCTTTTCACCCATTGAAAAATTTCTCTGTTTCGTTTTTTTATCATAATATTTTTTTGAATTTTGTTTTGCTTTCTTTTGGTTATTCCTAACTATTTCGTGACATCTTTGGATTTGGTACCTTAAAATTTTGCTGTAATCGTCTGGATTATACAGTGGGCTTGGTTTATTTTTTAATTTTACAGGAATTTCGAAATCAAAACCAAAAAGTGTTCTGCATGGTGTTTGTTTTGTCGATGCGTGTACTGTGTTGTTATGCACGTGCATAGCATGGTGCAGCCATTCATCCCAATTCGTGCCATCTTCATTGACGAAATTTCGAAGAAATTCCGCGAGAGGTCGGTGACTTCTTTTAAGAGCACCATTGGCTTGAGGGTGGTAAGGTGAGGTCTGTGATTTCTTTATCCCAAGCACCTTACAAACCTAATTAAATAGTTTGGATGTAAAATTGGTTCCATTGTCAGTTATTAGTGCTTTAGGAATGTTAAATTTCGAAATAATTTCATTGAAAAAAGCTCTAGCTACTGTTGCTGCTTCTGCATCTGGAATGGCTGTGCAGACGAAATATTTTGAAAAATCATCCAAAAACGTAAGAATGTATTTATTTCCCCTGGATGAAACGGGGAGTGGACCGACTATGTCCATAAAAACTTTATCAAAAGGTCTATGGGGTGTGTCTGTTATTGACAAAGGCATCCTTTCCACTCGAGAGCTTTTGTTTTTCTGGCAAAGTTCACATGCTTTAATGTAATTCCTAATTTGCCGTTGCATGCCCTCCCATTTATATTGTTTTCTAATTCGAAAATATGTTTTCGCAAAACCCTTGTGGCCTCCCATTGGAGTATCATGAAAAATCTTCAGCACCTTTTGTATTTCATTTGGGTCGGTAAGTACAACAGCTGTGTCTTCATTCCAACTGTCATTGGTACCCATGCTTGTTGATTCGTCCAAATGCTCGTGAGTGTCTTGTGACATTGATCTGGTGACTACTGCTATTGGTTTGTCTGAATTTGGAAGTCTGCTTAACGCATCTGCGTTAAGGTTGTTTTTTCCAGGTTTATAAAGAATTTCGAAATCGTATTCTAAAAGTTTCAGTCTAAAACGGCCTAATCTCGTGTCTTGGTCCTTTAAATTTGCTATTCCTTTCAGAGGTTTATGGTCGGTATATATTTTGAAATGTTTGCCTAAAAGGTAGGTTCTAAAATTTTTTACTGCCCAAACTATAGCTAAAATTCTTTTTCTATCGTGGAATATCGTCTTTCGGTTGCACTTAGTGCCCTACTCGCAAAGTAGATTGGCAGGTCTTGTCCCGGCTCTCCCTGCGACAATACGGCCCCTAATGCTTCGTTGCTGGCATCAGTTGTCAAAATAAATAATTTTTTAAAATCGGGATACTGAAGTATCGGTGGGCTTGTTACCGCCTCCTTCAACCTTTCCATTGCCTCTTGGCAATCCTTATTCCAGACAAATTTTTCTTCTTTTCTTAATAATTTTGTTAGTGGCAAGGATTTCTTGGCTGCATCAGGAATGAACTTTCTGTAATAATTTATTAATCCGAGAAAAGATTGTAATTGCTTAATATTTTTTGGTGGTTTAATATTTTTTACTGATTCTACTTTCGCTGGGTCCGGTAAAACTCCAATTTCCGAACATTTATGTCCCAAATAAACTACTTCCTTTTTTAAAAATTGGCATTTCTCCGTTTGAAGTTTAAGATTATTTGCCCTCAAAACGTCAAAAACATTCCTCAACCGAATTTCGTGGTCCTCCAAGTTTCTTGCATAAACGACAATGTCATCAAGGTACACAAAGCAATCGATTCCCTGAAGACCTGTCAAAATACTATTCATTATTCTCTGAAACGTTGCTGGTGCTCCTGTGAGACCAAAAGGCATCCTAATGAATTCAAAATGTCCCAAGCCCGTGCTGAAGGCTGTTTTCTGTCTATCCCGCTCATCAACTAGCACTTGATGATAGCCGCTAGCCAAGTCCAAGGTGGAAAAATAACGACTGCATCCCAATTGATCCAGAATTTCATCTATTCTTGGTATAGGGAAAACTTGTTTAAGTGTTATGTCGTTTAATTTTCTAAAATCCACTACTAGTCTCCATTTCTTTTCCCCATCTTTTCCTAGCTTTTTAGGAACCAATATTATTGGGGAATTCCAAGGCGATTTACTAGGTGTAATTATGTTATCTGCCAGCATTTTATTAACTTGCGAATTTATTTCGGACTTGTGATTTTCCGGTAATCTATATTGTCTACTGTTAATTGGAGGATGTCCTGGATCTGTAGGAATTTCATGTTCCAACACCGTTGTATAAGAAAGGGTGTCTCCTTGCAAATGAAATATATCTGTATAATCCCTAAATACTTCTTGAATTGAATGTAATTCCTCTTTATTAAGGTTGTCATCTAAATTTACTGAGTTCATCAAAAGGTCAAAACGCTTATCTTCGCTATCTCCTTTTTGTAACTGATTTATGTTCGGAATCTCCAAATGCTCAAATTCTGTGCCCCAATCGTAGTCCAATTCAAAAGGTTCCATTTGAATATCCGTGCTATTTGCGTTTAACACGGATACATAGCCCCTTCCCCTTTGAACTTCCGTAATTGTGCCTCCCACGAAAACATTTGGCATCATTTCCCTTCTATGAACAACAATCTCTCCTGAAAATTCTTCCATGCATATTGCCACTACTCTTGCTTCTCTAGCCTGGATCGTGACTCGTTCTGTAGTACAAACCCGATTGCTATTTTTGGAACAAACAAGTGGTAGTGAAGCGATGTGTGTGCCGTTTTGGAAAAATGATACATCTTTATTAATGCTGTCTATAAAGGACTTATTCCAGAGCTCATCTCTGCCTATTAGCCCATCTCCCGGAATTTTACTTCCTTTGGGTAAAACATGAAACGTTAATTTTAATTCTTCAATATCGGAATGTTCAAACTTTACCATTCCTTTACTCCTAACATTGCCTCCGAAGGCTCCTACTAAACTTCTTGTTTCCGATTCATTTACTTCTTTCGTATTTTTTAACGCCTCCCATTTAATCAAACTTGTGTCAGCGCCAGTGTCCACTAACAGGTTTAGCTCTTTGTTTACTGCTTGTTCACTAGGAAATACTACAAACGCGTCGTCCGACACCGAACTGGAACATTGTGTTTTGAAAGTATGGGGGCTATTTTTAATCAGGTTCCCACAAGGTTTTTTGATTTGACTACTTAGCCATTTGCTGCTTTTATTGAATAGGCCAGAAATATTTTCCCTGACAATTGCGAAGAAATGTAACAGATAAGATAAAAATAAAACCAAAAATTGGCTCTCATCAATTCTATTACTCTTTACAATTTTTAAATTCAACATTTCCTTGTTTACTATTGGTATGTCTTTGTCATAAACATGAAAGACTACCTTGTCGTTGAAATGTACCTTCCGTTTCTTCTTGCGCATATTTTTCAATAAGGGTTCCTTATTAATATGTTTTCTTGTCTTTATTATTGGCATGTCCTTTTCGTAAAAATGAATTATTACATTATCGTCGAAATGTACCTTCTGCTTTTTCTTGTGAATATCTCTCAATAAACATTCTTTATTACTGTGTATTTTGGCTTTTTCTATACATGTTTTTGTTTTCTCCTTCTCCAAATGTTTCCCATTAATTTGAATTTGGGTTTCTTTTACATCATCTAAAAAAATTTTATTTATGTCTAGTTCTTCTATTTCGTTATTATTTTGTGTTTTACCCTGGTTTGTTTTTAAACTAAGAACTAGACTTGGCTTATTATCTTCTCGTTTTATTTGGGCATTCCGGTCTATTTGCCGAGACCGGGCCGCTGGAAGTTTTTCTGATCCACGTTTGCCTTTTGAGGTGGATGGGGGCAAAATCTTGCCACATGACCCACCTGGGAACATCTGTAGCACTGGATATCTCTGTTAGTAAAAGGTTTGTTTTCTGCATTTGCTACCCTATTCCTGTTCTCTGCTCTATTATTGTGGTCAGGTGGTTTGTAGGAGTTTGAATTTTCCGCTCTGTTTCCATCCCTGCCTTGTCTTTCGTTTTGGTTAAATGGTTTTCTATTTTGCTGTTGATCTCTTTGTGCATTATTATTTTCGAACTTATTCTTACAAAACGGTGTACTTAAATGCCCATTTATTTTGCAAATGTTACAAAACAAGGTTTTCATTTTATTGAAACATTTTTCTTCTGAATGACCCCTTTTTCCGCAATATGCACACATTTCTGTATTTGGATTAATAGCCTTATAATTTTTGTTGCAATTTGCGTTAAATTGGTGTCCATACTGTGCACAAGTGTTGCAAAATGGCGTATTTTTTCTTTGGGCACAGATATCCCAAGTATGGCCTTCTAAATTGCAGAAAGAACATTTAATCATTTGTGTTCCTACTGGGGGTGGTTTGTTCATAAAATTGTTCAAGTAGTTTCTTTTGTCATTTTCTGCATGGAGGTCTTCTGATTCTTCTGCTAATTTAATCAGTTCTGCCAGTGGTTTATCCTTTGAACCTTCAAGTCGGTTTTGCATATAAGGATCTTTTACACCGAAAATGAACTTATTGGTTGCCAGTTTTTTATATTCGCTAAGCGCCGACAATGCCTCTACATTGTTCCATGATTTTTTAATTACTGCTTCTGCTTCATTTAATAAAAATTCCAATCTGCCACCAAATGCTGATGCTCTTTCGTCATTCTGTTGCTCTGAGCTTGCTATTTCTGATCTAATAGTTTCAAGGGTTCGTTTTTTCAAAAATTCTCTTTTTATCAAATCACTAAGTTCATCTAAGGAACTTATTGATCTTTGGCTTACTTTCAAGTAGGCCATGCCTGTTAATCTGTTTTTTATGCATTTTATAACGTCTATTATGTTAAAGTTGCCCACAACGCTTTTAAGTAACTCTATTCCAGTGACAAATTTATCAACCTCCAAGCTTAACTCTTGATTGTTTGATCCCGAAAAATATGGTACTAGTCGATTGACCTTTTCCATTAATTCATCTACTTGTGGTGGATTTGACATGGTTATACTAATTGATGGTAAATTTAGATTTGTGGGTGTCAAGGAGTTTTCTGTGTCAGTAGTTACGTTTGAGCGTGTTGGAAGAATGAGATTATCCGTGTTCGTTCTGGTTTTTCGTACTGGGTTAGGGCTTGGAGAATTAGCGGTGTCACATACGTTTTTCAGAGCGACTCTCAATTCTCTTACTTCCTGTTTTAAATATCTTACTTCTTCTTCGCTTTGCTTTAAGCGCTCTTTGTCCTTTTCTACGGTCTGTGCTAACTCGTTTCCGACTGCTTTACTCAGTGTTTCCTTTAAGTCTTGATTATCTCTTTCCGATTCGTCAATTAAATTATTCTGTACGTCAATCTGTTTTCTTAAATTTTTGCACTCTTTCGTTAAACCGCGAATCGTTTGTTCTAGTGATTGAATTTTTTCTTCAGTGGCTTGTTCCGACGCACCTACTGTATTTTTTACTTGATTGATTAAAAACGTTGCTTCTTCAATTCTTGAAAATTGTCCTAACACTATTTGGTGTTTTAATAATTGAGAAATTTCCTTGCTCAGATTTGCTTGTATTACTAGTTCCTTTGCTTCTCTCAAAATTATTTCTGAATCGTTTTCGAATTCTTTTAATTTTTCTTTTAGTGATTCCAGTTCTTTGGCCATATGGCTTGATCAATATATTAATATTTAAGCAAAAATATTTCCAACAGACAGGATTCAGTACTATCAACCTGAATAAATTTTTATGCACTCACCGTTTTGATTTTCTTGTTTTCCGAATACATTTTTGCTTTTTCGACTTCTGCTATTTGGTTGTATCTGCGTTCAACTGCTACCGTAGTGTTTTTATTTAATTAAAATACTTTTTATTTCACTTTTCTCTTGCCAGACACAAAGGATTTTTCAAAATTTACAATTACAAAAAAAATTCGTTGTGTTTTACCATGCAATCTTGCCACGAACTATTCTTCGGATTTCCTTGGTAGCAACTAGTTGCTGTTTAAAACCGGCACAGTTCCAATTCAATGCGATTTATTGTAGCCCTTCATGCATGCACACTTAAGGTGATTAATTTCTTCACAGTTGCCTCCAAGGTCCTTCTGCTAAGATATACCGGCACCTATCGTTTAATAACGACCGCCGCCAGCATAGGCTCGGCTCCAAAAACTACAAAATGCTATGCGGTTAATGTTCTGCACGTCGGTGATAACTAGTTACCGTTTAAAACTGACACAGTTCCAACTTAGCAAAACCCGCAGAGTTTATTTGCAATTTTCTTGTAAAAATTATTGGAGAACTCTGTTCGAATCCAACTGAAAGTCAGTCGAATACCGGCTGCGCCAATTAATGTTAGGATCTAGGGTGCAAAGCGCTCAGACTAGTGTCGAGCGTATAGCCGCGCCCTTATTCCTACTCTCAAATACAGGATGCAAAGCGCTCAACCGGAGTTGAGCGTATAATCGCACCTATATTGTCTCTTTACGAAATGAAAGAACAAGGATCAAAGTTTGTCCTTTAATTTTATTGGATAAAATCCTTCCTATATGGCAAAAGCTTACACTTTGAAGTTAATCTCTAATCGCCGTGGCCGCTGGGTGGGTACGCACGTCAGAGTTGAGACATCAAAAACAGTCTGCCTTTCCAGTGGACGCTGCTCCGTTTTTATACTGAAATAGTGCTGATCTTGCACTTCCCATAATCCGCATTGTGCTGATCTTGCACTTCCCATAATCCGCGATCTTTGTTTATTTCACCAGACAATGTACCGCCCATGTCGTCGTCGTACTTGCCCTGGATCTGCTTTGAGCACGTACAATCCTCTGCATCCAGCTTCTTCAGATGCTGCATTACTTTTTGATTTACTGGTTCGTGCCCCTCCTCATGTCACCTGCCCGTCTGCGTCTGCGTCTATCGTGGTCGTCGCTCAAAAACCTTTCAGCTCCCGTTATTTGTTTATTTGTTTTGAATATTATTGTCGCCCAAATGGTTTTATGTTTCGCAGCTGTGGTCTTTTGCATAGCGGTTGTAGTTATGCATTGATTCATGAAGAGAAGAACAGAAAGTCGGGATAGGGATTGTTTGTGCGGTTGTGACTCACAACACCTTGCTTTAATCGTAACTGCCCCTGCAAAACAAACTTATCGATGTTGGGAACGGCGAGTTGACGTGACTCTGATTGACTTAGCTCTGAATGCATAATCTCTACGTTTTTCTGAATGTCGTTTTTTTCTCCTAATCTGCTATTTCCTGAATCAGTTCCTATTTTCAACACATCTGACTTCATCAAACTTTTATCCGGCCCAGTGTCCACTAACAAGACAACCCCATCATTTATAGCTTTTTCACGAGGAAATACTACAAATATGTCGTCGGACACTGATTGCGAACCTTCGATGTTAAGTGCAGATTCATTATTGTTCCTGACTTTTTTTGTATTAAATTGTTTTTATGTTCATCCTAGATTTTATAAGTCCAAACACAGTTTACTATGGCTTTTTCGGTTTAAAAACTTAAAATGAATAACACAAAGGATATCGATCAAAATAAAAATTTTAGTATATCTTCGTTTTTAATCATCAAATTTTTAATCTTTTTGCCTTCTTTAACTGGTTCTTTTTTATTATCTTCCTGGCAAAGAGATATGATGCTTTCTCTGTCTTGCCCCTTTTCTTCATTTTCCTCATTTAATAATAAAATATAGTGGGAATGAAAATAAGATACTAGATGCACTCTTTCATCTGTTTTATATGGAGGCTTATAGTTCAATAACTTTTCTTTTTTATTCTCAATATTTTTAAACAAACAGCAATTTTTCTTATTAATAAAATAAATAGTAGACCTTCTTACTTACAAAGCCAGCCTCAGAGTGTATGGTCCTGTGAGGATCCGACAAACTAGGAAGGACTAAAATCTCTTCCGTCCTCCCCAAAGAAAAATAATTCAGTTTTGGTACATATCGCACCCTTGCTAATAAATCGGCACAATTCAAAAAACTTTTAATCAGTTTTTTATGTTCGATTGAATTTTTCTGTAAGAAACCGAACACCTAGAGAATAAACGCTTATATTGACTGATGCAGCAGTCGATTAAGAGTAATATGAGTCTAGAAAAAATTTTGTTTCTCCTTAGTTTCAAGAGAGCTCGTATGATTTCCGAGCAATTCAAGTTTCTAAATTGGGCCGATTTATTAGCAAGGGTGCGAAATCGCACACTAATCACTAAACCGGCACAATTCAAAATTTTTCAATCAATTTTTTCATGTTCGGCAACATTTTATTCCAGGAAAAGGAACACTTGGAAAATTAACATTGATATTAATTGATTCTGCAGTTATTTAGGAGTACTATAAATGTAGAAAGGAAATCGTTCTTACAGGCGTCGAGAGTGATTGGCCGTTTGCCTGAGAAATGCAAAATTTTGAGTTGTGCCGATTTAGTGATTAGCGTGCGATATGTATACAAAAATGGTCAACGGAGAAACAGAGCCAGTAAACGTCGTAACAAAAAAACAGCGCTCCACCACTACGTTCAACAACGAAATCGGCAAAGATATTGGAAATTTCTTAGAGGGGGATGATATTTTACGAGTTTCAACAAAATCAAAAGACGTTAAATCCTTTGTCTGTCCTTCAACTTTCACTCTATTTTTCGAAGAGATGGAGAGGGCCGAAAAAAGTAAGAAATCAACATATTTGTAACTATCAACATTGTTTTTTGCTATTATTTATTTTTTCGTAGGCGTTTGTGGTCTGCCACACTTAAAAACCAACGAACTTCCAATATAAAGTTGATGAAAGATCTTCCGCACAATATGTGTATTAGACTGTTTCTTATTTTGAAAAATTTGATCGATTTCAAACCGCCGGGCGGAAAATGTTTCCATTTGGCATAAAACTGACTAGTTTCAAATTTGGCGCGGATCGGAGGTGGTTTGATGGGCGCGATAGGGCTCTGAAATATGAACAAAAATTTGTATGGGAATTAGTGTGGCCATCCGTGGCTTATGATTATTTATTTCGATTTGGATTCTGCGGGAAACGGTCTAGAAATTTGACTTTGTAGAGAATAGATTCACCTTTCTTTTAAGACATAAAACAACAAAATCGGTTTATATTGGGCCGACCTGGGACGCCTTAAAATCAAAATTTTGAGGATTTTAAAAGATACATCCGCTTGGAAGCTCTTGGCTGCCGCCGGAAAAAGAATTAACATATTTGCTATGCATATTGGAAAAATATATAAAATAAGCCTTCAAACGAGCCTAGTAAGAAGAGTATTTAATAACTTCTTGCTACATTTTAATAATATGTAATATTTGTGAATTTTTTTATAAACTGAATTTTGGGTTCCGCCTTTTAACAGATCGAAAAATGGGTATGGTATAAAAAAATTAAATTTTCGATTTAAATGCCGAAGACCACAATGTTTGCCCAAATTTTTAAGATATTAATCATTCAAATCCGTTAACGTTATCTATTCATAATTTTACAATTAAAACGCCAAAAAATTTTACTACCTTATACGCAGAAAACCGATAAGTGGCAACGCTGATGAAACCAACAAAACAGCTGTGCGCATTGAAAGTAATAACAAAGGCGTGGGCAGGAATTTGATCAGGGTAATGAGAAATTTGCAACTGTGTTAAATCCTGCATTTAGAGTTTTAAATTTATGTATATGTCGAGCACGGGTAAAAATGTGTAGGAAAAACTAATTTGTGAGACAATACAAAAACTTAAATTTTATCGAAATTTGCACCATCAGTCTTTATTCAGGGGTAGGAAACTGCCCTTAGTGGTCCCTCTTGCGGACGCCATATCAATCCATATGACGCAATCTGTTTACGTTTTGCTGTCGTCGAGCAAAAGTAAATATGAGTGAGATTAAACATCAAATAATCATTTTATACAAAGACTCATCTCTTATTTTAATAAAAAAAACTTTTTACGAGAAATATTGTATTGAGGAAAATAAGTCTTTTGCCGTGTAACAATGCAATCTAGTTTAGTGAAAAGCTGTTGACAGTTTCGTCGGCGCTGCCACTTTTTTGTTTTATGCGTATTTTACCATTTGTTGCATATAAAGTAAAAAGAATTTTTTTTTTCGTTTTAATTATAAAATTATGAACAGATAACGTTAACGGATTTTAGTGATTATAGTCTCAAAAATGTTGGTATACCTTGTGGGCCTCGGCACCAAAATCGAAAATTTAATTTTTTGATACCATACCCATTTTCCGACCTGCTAAAAGGAGGAATCCAAATTTCAGTTTAACAAAAAGTGTAGTAATTTTTACAGAAATTAAAACATAACAAAGAGTTATTAACTATCCTTCATACTAGACTCGTTTGAAGGCTAATTTTGTATATTTTTCGACAATGCATAGCAAATATGTTAATTCCTTTTCCGGCGGCAACCAAGAGCTTCCAAGCGGATGTATCTTTTAAAACCCTAAAAATTTTGACTTTAAGACGTCCCAGGTCGGCCCAATATAAACCGATTTTGTTGTTTTATGTCTTAAAAGAAAGGTGAATCTATTCTCTACAAAGTCAAAGTTCTAGACCGTTTCCCGCAGAATCCAAATCAAAAAAAATAATCATAAGCCACGGATGGCCACACTAATTCCCATACAAATTTTTTTTCAAATTTCAGAGCCCTAGCGCGCCCATCAAATCACCTCCGATCGGCGCCAAATTTGAAACCAGTCAGTCTTATGCCAAATGGAAACATTTTCCGCCTGGCGGTTTGAAATCGATCAAAATTTTCAAAATAAGAAACAGTCTAATGTGTATGTGTGTCTATCATTCAAATTTCATAGAATCTGTCGCAGCTCTACATAAAAGTGTCCCGAGTGTCCCAGACTATGGATTTGTGAAGCAGTTCCTGTGTGAAGAATCATCGATAGACTGCTGGATTTCAAAATGTGGCAATCCATGTGGTATAACTTTAAATAAAGTACAAGGATTAATTCGCGAAACCTTACTAGATTCTGAAGTAACATGGAAAATATGGAAAAAGAGCCAAAAATAAAAGATCTGAAAGGCATGAAAAACTGGGACACCATCTGTCCGTATTGCTTATATTACCATTTTGTCACCGCAGTTCTTTTTTTTTTTTTTTTTTTGAAAACAGTATTCTTATTTATTGTATCACTCCTTGGATAAAAGAGTCTAACAATAAGTTTTACAATCTTAATTCTATTTTACATAATTACGTATCATTAAGCATATTTGGATCATACACTTATAATACGTAATATAATTTGTTCGCTGGCCTCGGTTAGGAAAAGCTGGGCATAAATCTGCTGAAGGTTGAGCCAATTATGCATTTATCGATTGTTATTAAATGAGGAAAACGTATGAAATGGCGGAATGCGTAAGGAATACGCCACGATCTTAACGGATAATACGCGGTGGATTAGCTAGGATAAGCTTCTGCGATGGTGTGCGTAAGGAATACGCTTGAGTGAGAAAAAGTATGGATGAATTGAATGCGTAAGGAATACGCCACGATCTCAACGAGTAATACGCGGCAGATTAGCTAGGATAAGCTCCGGCGATGGCGTGCGTAAGGAATACGCATGAGCAGAGGAAAACGCGATATATATTAGATAGAAAAAGCACCGATGCTTTTTGTGCAAGGACTGCACTTTTAATTCACACGTGCTGAATTGTCGGCTGGAGCCCTTTCACACTGCTGGTCGATCTTTTCTTTTTAATCTCGAAACTGTGGTCGTATTTGCGAGTCTTACTGCAAGGGGATTCACGTGACTTTGCAATTTTTGGAAATATTTCTGTTTAATTTTGGTGAACTCTGATTTAACCATTTCTATGTTGAGCTCTCTATGAATATTTTCATTTGTAATAAACCAAGGCGCTCCTAAGATGGACCTTAGTATTTTAGATTGTGCTCTTTGCAGGATATCTATATTTGAAGCACTTGCATTACCATAGAGTTGTAAGCCGTAGGTCCAAATTGGTTTTATGATCTGATTGTATAAAAGAATTTTGTATTCCAGTTTGAGGGGAGAGCGATAGTTTATGAGCCAGTGCAGGCTGTTAGCCTTAAGTTTAATTTGAGTTCTTTTGGTCTCAATGTGCTTTCGCCAAGTCAATCTTTTATCTAGGTGAATGCCAAGGTATGTTACCTCCTCCTTTTGGGGAATTCGGATATTGTTCAGAAATAGGTCTGGACAGACTTTTCGGTTGAGCGTAAATGTGACATGATGGCATTTTAACTCATTTATTTTAATACGCCACAAAGCCAGCCAGTTTTGTATTTTATTAAGATGAGTTTGAAGCTTGGAAGCTGATATTACTACATTTTTATGTCTACTTAAGATAGCTGTGTCATCAGCAAACGTTGATATTACGACCTGATTGTCGATAGGAATATCTGCAGTAAATATGAGATAAAGAAAAGGCCCGGCTACACTACCTTGCGGTACTCCTGCGTTTATTTCAAAATCTTTGGTTGTAAACGAATTTTGTTTTACTTGGAACTTTCTATTATTAAGGTAAGATTCGAAGACATCGTGAACATTTTGAGGAAGTAAGCGTCTAATTTTGTATTTAAGCCCGTCATGCCATACTTTGTCGAAAGCTTGTTGGACGTCTAAGAAAACAGCTGAGCAGTATTCGCGATGTTCGTATGCATTTCTTATTTCATTAGTAATACGATTAACTTGTTCGATAGTACTGTGTTTTTTTCTAAACCCAAACTGATGTGGGGGAATAATACTTTGCTCTTGGAGAAATGGTGTTAATTTGGATATCAGTAATTTTTCAAATAATTTAGAGAGACAAGGGAGAAGGCCAATAGGTCGATAAGATGAAACCTGAGTAGGATCTTTTCCTGGCTTACGCACCATTTTTATAACCGACCTTTTCCATACATTTGGAAAATATCCGCGCTTTATTATAGCATTAAAAAGGACTGTTAAAAAAGTCAGCGCTACCAAAGGTAAATTTTTTAGCATTACTGGGGTAATAAAATCAAACCCAGGGGCTTTTTTGCATACTAATTCATTTTTTATGACATTGCAAATGTCTCTTGGAGTAAAAGTAATGAAAATTCTTTGAGTGTTTTCGGGATGAGTTCGGATTATGTACCCTAAAGTACCCGGAATTGGTTGGAAAACTTTGCTAAGGTGCAATGCAAATGCAGAAGCTTTCTCTTCGTCGTTACGCGCCCAACTGCCATCTGGATTTCTAATAGGGGATTCACCCTCTACGGGGGTCTTGAGACGACTTGATGACCAGAAGGCTGTTTGATATGTGCCTTTCGGAGAAAGGTTTTGAACAAAATTATGTTGTTGAATTTGTTTTTCTCTAACTAAAGCAGCTCTAAGCTTCTTTTCAGCTTCTTTTAGTTTATGTTTTGATGATGGCGATCGGGAATGTTGCCATTTGCGTCTCCATCTTCTTTTTTCAGCGACTAGATTTTCAATTTCGGCATTTGATGGATTTTTGCTTTCCCTATTGCTACTGATAGGAGTAGAGCTCTCTGCTGCCGAAGTTAAAATAGAATTGAGTACTGTAACGGCATCATCAATGTGGTCATTGTTTGCAATCTTATAATTTGTATGAATATGTGAACTTATATATTTTTTATACTTTAACCAATTGGTTCTTGAATTTGTTAGTCTGGAAGTAACCTGAACTTGTCTTTGAAGTTCATGTAGAAGGAAAACTATGGGTGAATGATCTGACGATAGATCGGACAATGAGCGTGTTGAGATATATTCCCTTTTAATGCCCTTTGTGATTCCGAAATCTAAAAGGTCAGGGATTTTATTTGGGTCTGTCGGCCAGTAAGTAGGCTGTTTAGGGGAAGCAAAGTCCAGTCTATTATTTTTGTCAACAACTGCCCTGTACAATTGTTGTCCCTTTGGATTGCAAATACGGGAACCCCAAAACGTATGTTTCGCGTTGTAGTCCCCTGCTGCAAGAAACTTGTCTCCTAATGTTTTAAAGAAATCTAAGAACATTCTTTCGCTGACACTGAATCGAGGTGGGCAGTAGACTGCCGATATAGCCAAGTTTTTACTTTTATATTGCACGCATATTGTTGTGTCCTGAATAAATTCTTTATCGTAGGAACCTGAGAAAAACTGCCGTATTCTATTTCGGATAAGGATACCGGTGCCTCCATGTGCCTTACCATCCGGATGGTTTGTTTTGTAAAATATTAGGTGTAGTAAAAAGAAATCCATTATTTTTGCATTAAATTGAGGGCTTTATTTAAGATAGTTAGAATGACCCGATTTAGGTCAAATATGCGCCGTTTTGTTCGATAACTTGTTGCCATTTTAAAGGTAATTTCATTATGCCTCTCTCATAGAAGCCCTCGTTCCTATTAGCAAAAAATTGAGACAGTCGAATTTTAGAAGCCTCTCTTGAAGCGAATGTTTCACGAGCAAAATTGTTCGCCATGGACAGGAACAGATGGTAATCACTTGGTGCCAGGTCCGGACTATAAGGTGGATGCAGAAGAACCTCCCAACCAAACTCCCGGAGCTTCTGGCGAGTCACTATCGATGTGTGTGGCCTGGCGTTGTCCTGATGGAACAAAATTCCTCTCCTATTGGCCAAAGCTGGCCGCTTATGGGCGATTGCTTCCTTCAGACGGTCCAATTGTTGACAGTAGAGTTCCGAGTTAAGAGTTTTGCCGTATGGGAGCAGCTCATAGTAGATAATTCCCTGCCAATCCCACCAAACACACAGCAAAACCTTCCTGGCCGTCAATCCTGGCTTGGCCACCGTTTCCGCCGGTTCACCGTGTTTCGACCACGACCGTTTTCGCTTGACGTTGTCGTAAGTGACCCACTTTTCACCACCAGTCACCAACCGCTTCAGAAATGGGTCGATTTTGTTGCGGTTCAGCAGCGATTCGCAGATGAAAATTCGGTCTATGAGGTTTTTTTGCGGTAACTCGTGTGGCACCCATACATCGAGCTTCTTTGTGTATCCAGCCTTATTCAAATGGTTCCAAACGGTTTTTTGTGCAATCTTTAGCTCTTTTGCAATCGAAACAGTGCTAACATGACGGTCGGACTCGATAATTTCCATGATTTTATCGACATTTTCGACAATTGGCCTTCCAGTGCGTGGTGCATCCTTGACATCGAAGTTACCGGAACGGAATCAACGAAACCAAAATTGCGCATAATTGGCTGTTACAGTATCAGGTCCATAAACGCTATTCACATTTTCAGCCGCCTGGCTTGCGTTTTCTCCCTTATCGAAGAAAAACTGTAAAATGTAGCGAATTTTCTCTTTGCTGATGTCCATCTTTGACAAGCTCTCAAACAAAACTGAATCAATCAATCAAAAAAGTGTCAAAAAAGCTTTTTTAGTAGGAACTGTCATCTTTCTAATGCCCCCTAGCGGAACACGATCGGACTTATACAACGCGAGATGCAGATAAATAACGCCATCTATTGGAAAAATATTGGATTTCTTTTTACTACACCTAATATATACCCAGGAATTGAAAAGAAGTTCTTATTTGTTAAGTGGGTTTCGGAAAGAAGCATTACGTCAACTTCTTCGCGGTTAAGAAAATTTTGTAATTCTAGCTTGTGCTTGGTTAACCCGTTTGCGTTCCATGCACATATTTTTAAGATACTCATATTTTTGCCAAAAGAGCTGTCATTAATTGTGTTTGCATTTGCACAATCCTGTCTATTGAGCTTTGCATTGATTGCATAAATTGGGACAAGCTTTGTGTTAGTGTGGAAATCATAATTTCTAAATTGCTAGCCGAATTTGTAGGTTGTATTACTGTATTCGCGGACTTTAATGCACTTGCATATGAAACTCCTGACATAACTGGATTAGAAGCAAAGTTTCGAGGAGCTGCTAAAGCAGACACGAGAATATTTTTTGAAGGATTTCGCGCCGATTCTTTTCGAATGTTAATACGCTGCTTCAAGTCTTGGTAGACCAGGCAGCCCCTGTAATTTGCGGTATGGTTTCCTTGGCAATTACTGCATTTAACTAAGCTGCGATCGTTCTGCAGTTTTTTATTGCAATCGGAGCTATGATGAAGCTCTCCACATATAACGCACACAGTGCGTATTTCTTTTGTGTGGCTCTTCAACTGTAATTTTTCGATTTAATAAATATATCAAATTATAAATAGGATGATTTTCATTTTTTTTAAGCTTCAGGTTGTCTGGTAAAAGATCAACTTTAAACATTGGCTGCGGAACTTTAGCTCTATTAATAATATTTATACTGCCCTAGCATGGAAACCCTTTTCGCCAAGGGCGTTTTTAATATCGTGGGTATCAACGTCTGCTTCTATACCTTTTATCACTACAGCAATTCCTTTGCTGCTCTTTAATTGGTAGGTGTCATGATACAAGAAAAGAAGATAGCGCCACTTCGGGTACCGCTATTTTGAAGCATTCTCTCAGAGAGCGAAAATGACGAAATACATAAAAGAGAGAGCGGCATTGTTGTTGTTTCCCATGCTATTCTACGACTTTTTATCTTAAAATCCCAATATTTCTTTTAATTTATATTATTTATTATCGATTTTTGCATTAGTATGTAGAGAAATGTTGCAAGAAAAATTGAAAATTCAGGTTTCTTAAAATAATAACTTTTTCATGTATAATTTGTTGTACAAAGTGCAACTTCTCCGATTGTTGAAAAATTTTCGCAAAAGCTCTTTCAGTCTGGCTGCGTCGGAGCGATCGCATAGAAACCCAGCCGGAACTGTGTACAGCTGGTGGTCAAACACGTGCATAGCACAACGAATGATGTGCACAGCACGGTGCTTATATACGCTTTTTGCTATATTTGCTTTTTGATGTGAATATATGAAGTGTATCTGTTGACATCGTGCATTTTATCACAATTCTGTTCACTACGTGAATTGTTTCATGCACAAATGTTTTTATTTTGGCCTAACTACTTCGTCATAACATTGTGCTCATACACCATAACTCCCGGCTGGGAAGCTGAAGTGCGGACGTTTTTTGCTCTTGTTTATAAAAAAACAGCGGAAAAAATTCCGACACTCCGCTCGCAATGTTATCGCTCACAGCGCTGAAAGCGAACCATATAGCGCTACATCCTACATCCTACATGAAGCGAACTGACGATCGAAAACGAAATTGCTTGCGCGTTTCCAGCAAGTGGCTCTTTGAATGCAAAATTATTAATGAAAAAGTTGATTTTTTGAATGAAATATATTTTTCTATTTTTCTTCAAACATTTCTTTACACATTGATATAAAAATCTGTTGTCTTAACCTTCAAATAGAACCAAAATTCGCATCCGAAGATAAAAAGCCGATTTAACATGCAAAACAACAACAAAATGTCAACAGTTTTGATTTATTTCGTCATCGGCCTGAAGTGGCGCTATCTTCTTTTCTTGTATCATGGGTAGGTGTAAAAGTTATTATTTCGACTCTCTAAGTGTTTAACTACTTTGCGGTAATTTTCTTCCGTATTTGTTTGAATTTTAGTTTCATGGATATTTCCTTTTATCAACGGGACAATATGAAAGTTGTTTTTGCCTAAAAGTTGAGCTAAAATGGCAACAAGTGCGTTAGAGCTACGCTCACGTAAATAGATTGGTTGCGGTTTAAGTTCTTTCTTTGGCTGATTTTCGGATGAAGCTTCATCGGAGTTTTCAGCTAGTGGAGCAAATCGGTTACCTAACAAGATTTTAGGAGGAGTTGATATGGTATCAATTTTATTGAGTTTAGCCCTAGCATCACCTTTTCCCGCCGGGCTTCTTTTTCTTTTCGTTATATTAACGTACCGATGCATGCCAATTAGCACCGCTTGCTGTTCATTTTGTTTTTTCCCATATTATTTTGATTATTAATTGCATCTACAGCTGCTTTACCTGAATTAGTTGAGCTTTTTATTGAAGCACAAGTTATAGTCAGCCCTCATTTCTGTAAAACATAGGTAAAGGCTTATTTTGTTGTATTTGTATTTCTTAAATTACCTTTAAAAGTGCTTTATCTATGAAATTTGGGCCATTTTAGTAACCTGATCAATGGAAGTTATCATCCTTAATAATTCCATTCAGAAGAATCAACCAAAACAACAACAACAAAAATTCTTTAACGAATAAGTTGATAATTATCTTCTAATTACGCAAGCTCAATTAAATATTGTTTTTGATAAAATTTATTATTGTCCCTTCTATTTATAATACCAGAATTTATGAATTAAAAGGAAAAAAGGTTAAAATAAAAAACTATTTTCATGACTAAGACCCTTTTGAAATTTTAGTAACGTAACGCCAGGTAACGTAACGCCAGGTAATTAAGGCCAATAAAAAACGAACGACAAACGATTTTACAATTTTAAAACTTGGAAAATGAACTCTTATATTTTCCAATCTTATTGCTATAAGTTTAATACGAAAAGTTTTGCGAAATTAGCAGAGTTTTGCGATCTTGTAATCTAAGTCAAAAACCCACTTCTGTTTTTCGTAACGTAACGCTAGGACACTTTTTTGCTTCAATACTCAAATCCTTATGGTCTATTGGTCTAATTTTTTTACTGAACATAGTGCTACTTTATTAGTATGCAAATATTAAAAAACTTTTTTTAAATTTGCAATTCTTCATTTAAAAAAAATTTTGTTTTTCGTTCGAATGTCACGTCACGTCAAAATGGAAATGCCCATATAACAGTTTGAACAGGGTTCACGGAGCAGTTTTTCTTTAGAGAGTTCAAATTGATTTCGCTGGAGGAGAAAGAACGTGGCCTCTGGAAATGGCTTTTCGCCACTGCGAAATGGTTATTTCCTGCGGACTGATCGACAGTTTCGTTGTCACTGAGGATTTGTTTGCTGGGTTGTTGTGGAACTTGATTTATGCCATGGTTTGTGTCAACGATAAGCTTTTCAGTAAGCTTTTGAATTAGCTTTTGAGGTGAGCGATCGATTGGCATCACTCAATATTGATGATTAGTTATATTATTAGTTATACAGGGTGTTCCGTACTAACGTGCTTTTCTTTATAGGGTTGGTAGAGGGGGTCATTGTGAACAAAAAATCGTATGAGAGGGGGGGGTCTAAAATGTAACCCTGAGGAGTTATAGGGCCTTAAAGTTTTTAGGCAGTGAGTCGAGAAAAATAATTCTCCCACGATAATGGTTTATCGTCGGGAAAAAACTGAAATGCAGTTTGAAAGCTAATTGTATGGGCTTTTAAGAAAAATTAAGTTGCTGGTCAAAATTTGAGCCATTGAGGGAAAAATAAACGGTCAAAGTCAAAAATTCTGAAAAAATTTTCATTTTTTCGACTTTGAGAGCCATTTTGGTATGAAAAAGGTCGTATTAACACATACTTTTCTAATTTTTTTCCAAATCTACGTTAAATTTCCTTTAAAACGTTGGTACATTTGTCATACCTTGTTAGCGGTTTAACCTCAGGAAAAATAGGTTTCAAAAACAAAAACAAACTTGAACTTTTTTTATTCAATTTAATTTTATTTGTAAACTGTTAACGTTCGCATAAATTTAAAACAAAATTTGTTTTATTCTTACAGGACGTTTTCAAATTGGTGGCCGGACCTGTAAGAATAAAACAAATTTTGTTTTAAATTTATGCGAACGTTAACAGTTTACAAATAAAATTAAATTGAATAAAAAAAGTTCAAGTTTGTTTTTGTTTTTGAAACCTATTTTTCCTGAGGTTAAACCGCTAACAAGGTATGACAAATGTACCAACGTTTTAAAGGAAATTTAACGTAGATTTGGAAAAAAATTAGAAAAGTATGTGTTAATACGACCTTTTTCATACCAAAATGGCTCTCAAAGTCGAAAAAATGAAAATTTTTTCAGAATTTTTGACTTTGACCGTTTATTTTTCCCTCAATGGCTCAAATTTTGACCAGCAACTTAATTTTTCTTAAAAGCCCATACAATTAGCTTTCAAACTGCATTTCAGTTTTTTCCCTACGATAAACCATTATCGTGGGAGAATTATTTTTCTCGACTCACTGCCTAAAAACTTTAAGGCCCTATAACTCCTCAGGGTTACATTTTAGACCCCCCCCTCTCATACGATTTTTTGTTCACAATGACCCCCTCTACCAACCCTATAAAGAAAAGCACGTTAGTACGGAACACCCTGTATATAGATGATTAGTAGAGTTTTTTGTTAACTATTTATGTGTATATTAGACTGGTCCTTATTTTTTTTAAAACTGGGTTTCTTAAAAATGCCAGGTAAATTATATAAGCTTATGGTCCCAAACTACCAAATATGAAGTTTGGTTTCGATCCGATAATGTTTGATGGGCGGGGAAGTCACTCAAAGTTTAAAATTACATTTGTATGAGAAAAAACCTGGGTTGTGTTAGTTTTATCAAAACTTAACACATATAATATAATTTCTCTAACCAAATGTGAATGGTATTCCATTGACAATAGATTGGTCTTTCTTTGAAGCTATAACAACATAAAATCGGATTAAATTTGGCACAGCCAGGACTACTGAAAGTCAATTTTTTAGGAAATTCAAAAGATGCTTCGACTTGGAGGTCTTGGATAGCCACAAGAATTAGCAGAAATCTTTTTAATATTCATATTTGGAAAATATACAAAATAGCCCTTCGAATGAGCCTTATATGAAGAAAATCGGATTACTCTTTACTTTAGCTTGAACATACTAAACTATTGCTATAGATTTTTTAGGACAAAATTTTAGGCTCTTTACTTTAGCGGGGTGAGAATTAGTCATGGTCTCAAATAATTTCAGGCTTCGCGTTAGATTCTAAACTTGCAGTTCATTTCGCAACATTTGATACCAAAATCATGAAATTTGTTTGGCGGTTTTTGCTTATATGGATATGATTAAAATTTCAATATTTTTTTGGTTGTAAAAACAGCTGAATTTCACTGCTTTAAATGCATCAGACAGGTAAATGGTACAACATTTTTGGGAATTTATGCTTCAAAAGAAGTGGTATTATGTGCAGAAATATATATGATATGGTTTTTTTTACTATGATCTTCCACTTTTCCAAAATTTCATGAAAAACTGCGCATTTTAGGGAATTTTGGGGGAATTTTGGCAGATTTTTTTTCCTTTTTAGGAAATTTTGAAAATTTTCAAACTTTTAATTTTTTAATTTACAGCCGTTGTAAAGCTAAATTTAAAGCAGAAATTATATTTTCGGAAGGATTATTTAATTATTTGAAGAATATTTATTTGAAGAAAGTAAAATTCAATTTTAGTGTTTAAAACATTTGGTCAATTGATAAGCGTACTTTTGTTGAATGAGGGGTATTTCTTACGATACGCCTCCACCAATTGAAGTATAAGTTGCAGTTCATCCTCATTTTGAGTTAACATTTTGTTGAAATCTCCCACGAATTTAATGCCTCTTTCCGCAACGTCATTTACTACGTGAATGTTGCATAAAAAGTAAAGAAGTTTACATCGGCTAAGCCGTTAGAGGACATTTTGTCTAGCAGCGAAATACTCAATTCAAAAGAGTGAAAATCAAATTTTCGCGAATTTTGAGGATGGTGGTCTTGATCAAATTTTAACCGTTAGAGGACATTTTGTCTAGCAGCGAAATACTCAATTCAAAAGAGTGAAAATCAAATTTTCGCGAATTTTGAGGATGGTGGTCTTGATCAAATTTTAACCGTTAGAGGACATTTTGTTTAGCTGCGAAATAATCAATTCAAAAGAGTGAACATCAAATTTTCGCGAATTTCGCGGATGGTGGTCTTGATCAAATTTTAACCGTTAGAGGACATTTTGTTTAGCTGCGAAATACTCACTTCAAAATAGTGAAAACCAAATTTTCACGAATTTCGCGGATGGTGGTCTTGATCAAATTTTAACCGTTAGAGGACATTTTGTTTAGCTGCGAAATACTCAATTCAAAATAGTGAAAATCAAATTTTCGCGAATTTCGCGGATGGTGGTCTTGATCAAATTTTAACCCTTAGAGGACATTTTGTTTAGCTGCGAAATACTCACTTCAAAATAGTGAAAACCAAATTTTCACGAATTTCGCGGATGGTGGTCTTGATCAAATTTTAACCGTTAGAGGACATTTTGTTTAGCTGCGAAATACTCAATTCAAAATAGTGAAAATCAAATTTTCGCGAATTTCGCGGATGGTGGTCTTTATCAAATTTTAACCCTTAGAGGACATTTTGTTTCGCTGCGAAATACTCACTTCAAAATAGTGAAAACCAAATTTTCACGAATTTCGCGGATGGTGGTCTTGATCAAATTTTAACCGTTAGAGGACATTTTGTTTAGCTGCGAAATACTCAATTCAAAATAGTCAAAATCAAATTTATGCGAATTTCGCGAATGGTGGTCAAATTTTAACTTTACAACGGCTGTAAATTAAAAAATTAAAAGTTTGAAAATTTTCAAAATTTCCTAAAAAGGAAAAAAAATCTGCCAAAATTCCCCCAAAATTCCCTAAAATGCGCAGTTTTTCATGAAATTTTGGAAAAGTGGCAGATCATAGTAAAAAAAACCATATCATATATATTTCTGCACATAATACCACTTCTTTTGAAGCATAAATTCCCAAAAATGTTGTACCATTTACCTGTCTGATGCATTTAAAGCAGTGAAATTCAGCTGTTTTTACAACCAAAAAAAATATTGAAATTTTAATCATATCCATATAAGCAAAAACCGCCAAACAAATTTCATGATTTTGGTATCAAATGTTGCGAAATGAACTGCAAGTTTAGAATCTAACGCGAAGCCTGAAATTATTTGAGACCATGACTAATTCTCACCCCGCTAAAGTAAAGAGCCTAAAATTTTGTCCTAAAAAATCTATAGCAATTGTTTAGTATGTTCAAGCTAAAGTAAAGAGTAATCCGATTTTCTTCATATAAGGCTCATTCGAAGGGCTATTTTGTATATTTTCCAAATATGAATATTAAAAACATTTCTGCTAATTCTTGTGGCTATCCAAGACCTCCAAGTCGAAGCATCTTTTGAATTTCCTAAAAAATTGACTTTCAGTAGTCCTGGCTGTGCCAAATACAATCCGATTTTATGTTGTTATAGCTTCAAAGAAAGACCAATTTATTGTCAATGGAATAACATTCACATTTGGTTAGAGAAATTATATTATATGTGTTAAGTTTTGATAAAACTAACACAACCCAGGTTTTTTCTCATACAAATGTAATTTTAAACTTTGAGTGACTTCCGCGCCCATCAAACATTATCGGATCGAAATCAAACTTCATATTTGGTAGTTTGGGACCATAAGCTTATATAATTTGCTGAGAAATAAAAAAATAAAAAAATAAGGACCAGTCTAGTGTATATGTATTTACAAACACGAAATATACTTATCTTTGAGGAAAAAGAAATGTTAAATTTGAACTCCTGAATTGACTTTTTACAAGCGAAGGTCCCTGGAACCGACTCAGCAGCAACACGGATCGACTCTCGAGAAAAAGTGACAAATTCTGTGTCTTCTTATTGGTGTTTTACTTGTTTTACCAATTTAATTCTCTGAAGCGTTCAAAATCGCATCCGAACGCGTCGAAAACAGCTGAGCGACTGACCGCAGTTCTTAAAACATAGTTATATAAAGCGTGTGCAATCCCAAATTTTCAATAATTATGATCGTCCTCGCCCCTCAAATTGTTAAAATGGTGATGAAGGTATGCTCCAAATTGACTTTGCCGAGAATTTTGTTTGTGAGAGCCAAGATCAAATTTAGAGCGCCCATTGGAATCAACGGCAACTCACTTTGTTCACTTCAGCCTTTTATTGCAATTAAGTTTTCCAATCGCGAGTACTGGTGTCTGACAACTTGAGACACACCAAAGAAATAATTCTTTCTGATTAATACAAGCTTTTATCGACACTACCAAAAACTGTAAAAATTTGGAAAATTTAGAACGATGGACCATCGTCGCAGTTTAAGAACAAATATGATGCAGCATTAATTCCGGTTTTACAACAACAATTCAATTTAAATTTTTTTTGGAACTACTTTGCAACATCACATGGCAACGGTTGCATTGATGGCATTGAAGCCGTAGCCAAAACCATAGTTCGTAAGTACATAAAAGCTCGTGACTGTACCGTTTATAGTGCTTTTGATTTCGTTGCGGCATTCAGTTGCACTCCATCTACAATTTTGGTTGAAGAAGTGGAGACTGGCGATATTGCCTACATAAACAAGGAGTTAAAGGTTGAATCAATGTTTTTAAGCCCCATCCAAATACAAACAATTTCATATGCTCATCAAATTCAATTTATTGATGGGAAGACATGTACACAGAAAAACTGGCTACGAAAAATTCCAATTAATGGTGATTGTTAAACTCGATTCATTGGCATTTTAATTGTCACAATTAAAATTTCAAACAAATCACCAATTTCGGCAAAATTTTGTTATATGAATTTTTAAACAAAGTTTTGATTGACTGATTTGTCATATCAATCACCAAAAGCATTCACACTTAACAAAACTTTGTTTGATTGTTTTGTTGTATCAATTAATGAAAATATTCACACTCAACAAACATTTTCAATTAAGGATTTGTTCTATCAACAACCAAAAGTATCCGAACTCAACAAATATATTCATCAACGATTTGTTGTATCAACAACCAAAAGGATTCGCATTCAACAAACATTTTCAATTAAGGATTTGTTCTATCAACAACCAAAAGTATTCATTCTCAACAAAACCTTGATTGCTTGTTTTGTTATATCAATAGCTTTATGCGGACGTACGTACAAGAAGAGACAAAATAATCAAGAATAAGCTGACATATGTTCATTAATCATGATGTTATAATTTATAATTATCGTCCGTAAACTGACTTTACAGACTCCAATTTTTATTATGGAATATGTAGATGAGTCAGTTTTTCCTTTTTATACCCATCGTAAGCGGATAACTCGAAATTTGGCACACAGGTATATCGCGATATGAGTATGATCCTAAGTAAAAATGGGAGGCATCCGCCCACTGCCACGCCCACAGATGAATAAAATGTGTTTTCAGTAAAATTCTTGTAACCTTCGAACCACTCAACACATTTCATTGATATTTTGTGTGCTGGTGTAGTGTATCCTTCGCGTAGAAGAATTAATATTTTTATTTTATAGTTTTTATTTCTTTATATCCTAAAGGTTTTTATTTTGTTATGTCCCGCTATTGCTGAGCGGCAGGACTCGCAAATCTATTTGGCGGCTAGCGCCCAATATCTCTATATTTATACGGCGGAGATACGCCAAAGGAGTCAGCGACTAGCGCTTAATTCACCTTTTTATATTTATCCGGCGAAAGGTGCGCCAAATCGAGAATGGATAAGCAAAGGGTTTCGCATGTAAATCCAATCTGAAGTTCCAACTGAACTTCAAGCTTTATTGATATCAAAAATATGTTAAGTAAGCATAAATGAATTACAATTGAAAAATATAGAATCTTATGAATTAGCTTGTGAGGTATGCTGACAAAACACTTTCCCACGATTCGACGACGCTGCCTGCAAAATATGTTGCTCATGCAATGAGTGCAGCTTGCAAAGAATTTGGTCATATGAAACCATTTATGTCGTGAATGAAGTGGAAAAATGAGTTTGTGCGTTCGTGTGTATACATACTACACCCTCACCCTCTAGAGAAAAAAAAATTGTTTTTTTTTTTTTTTTTTTTTTTTTTTTTTTTTTTTTTTTGTATATACATACGAAGTAGAAAATTATTTGTGTTAAGCATCTTAGAATATAGTATTGCCTTAAAATCTAAATTTCGCCTTAAAAGTTTAATTATCGTGTAAAATTTTACTTATCGCATGCTTCTAACTAATGCTTAATATATAGTATCTATATTTTGTGTATTTTCTTACTCACATAGTTTTAAATTGTTGTTATGCACTAGTTTTCTTTTATTCTTATACAATATTACTGAATTAACACCTTGTCGTTCTAATATCTTAAAAGGACCTTCATAAGGACTGTCTAATTTCTTACCTGCATAATTTCTTAAGAAAACTAGGCTACCTATCTTAAATTCAATAGGATTTGAAATCTTGTCATAACATTCTTTATTTTTAATTTTTGAGTTAATCAAATACTTTCTTGCATTCTCATGTGCGTTTTGTAATCTCACTTTGAGCTCATTTTGAAAACGATCAAAATTGTAAATAGGTTCGTTACTGTAAATCTTTGTTGGCAAGCTTGGTAATCTTCCAAATATTAATTCAAAGGGGGTGTATTTTGTGCTCGTATGTGGAGTGGTATTATAAGAGAACGTATAGTAAGGTATATTCTTATCCCATTCTGCGTCTTCAGTGCAACATAAAAGATATTCGTTGAAAACTCTATGATTTCTTTCTATTCCACCTAAAGATTCGTGGTGATAGGGTGTTGAGGTTTTTTGTTCAATGTTTAATAAACTACAAATTTCTGAAATAGTTTGATTTACAAATTCTTTTCCCATATCTGTTTTCATTGTTTTTAAATGACCATATTTTAAAATGAATTTTTCTACTATCGTTTTTGCTACTTCTAATGATTCTTTAGATGTCATAGGGAAAGCTTCGACGTATTTGGTTAAGTCGCATTGTAGAGTTAAAATATATCTGAAATTATTTGACGGGCGTAAGGGTCCTATTGTGTCAATTGATACTACTTCAAAAGGACTAGAAGGGGTTTCAGTGATTATCATCTTCTCTTTAGTATGTACGGTAATTTTATTTTTCTTGCAAATTTCGCAATTTTGTATGAATTTCTTTACCATTTTATTCATACCTTTCCAGACATAGCGTTGTTTCAACTTAGCTATTGTCCTGTTTACACCGGTGTGACCTCCGAGTAAAGATAAATGATTTTCTTTAATGAAACGTAACTGATCAGGTTCGTTATTAATTGATTCGGGGGGTTTGAATAAAATAATTGTTATGGGAGTGCACAATCCCTTATTCATGTGTTTCTGCAGAGACCTTCATATAAAATTTTTAATTCTTGTTGACTCATAGATTCAAATACTAGGTCCTTCTTGGAAAGAGCTAGCTTACTTATGCCATTGCTTTGTAGTACTGGAATCAGCTTCTCCAAGACCTGGCTTGTGCAGTATGGTTTATCGCTTGATTCAATCAAAACATTGTTTTTAATTATGGCAAAAGTCTGCAGATTTTTACGCTTTGTACATTTATTCTCCCCTTGTGTTTGCACAAATTTAAGAATTGGCAAATTTCGTACATCCGAAATAGATATGCATTCCCACATGTGCGGATAGCTAATCCTCTTTGTGGGGGTAGGTGTTCTATTTGGACGGGTCACATTTTTATTTGTACTTCTAGTTATTGCTGCAATGCATGGTATCAAAGTTTTTAATTCATTAGAATTTACTGGAATTCTAGAAATTGCATCAGCATTAGTGTTTAATTTTCCTTGTTTATAAATAATTTCAAAATCATATTCCATGAGATCCATTCGAATTCTTGTGAGTTTTGAAGAGGGGTTTTTGTGTTTAAACAATGAAACTAATGGTCTATGATCTGTTACTATTTTGAAAAATTTACCATATAGGTAGGGTCTAAAATGATTTATTGCCCAATGAATGGCTAAAAGTTCTTTTTCTATTATCGGTTTATTCAGTTCATGTTTGTTTAAAGATCTACTGGCATATGCAATAGGAAGATCGGATCCTATGGTACCTTGAGAAAGTACTGAACCAAGGGCGTAGTTTGAGGCGTCTGTGGTTAGAATGAATTCTTTTTGAAGATTTGGGTATTGTAAGATTGGTGGGTTAATGAGTGAGTTTTTTAATATTTGAAATGATTTTTCGCATTCAGGGCTCCAATTAAAAACTACGTTCTTTTTGAGTAAATTATTCAGGGGGTTTGCCATTTCTGCAAAGTTTTTTACGAATTTTCTATAATAATTGCAAAATGCAACGAATCTTCTTACTTCATTTGAATTTGTAGGTCTTGGAAAGTCTTTCACTACCTTGCATTTTTCTGGGTCAGTTGTTACGCCAAGGTCTGTTATTTTATGACCTAAAAATATTACTTCGTTTTTAAAAAAGTTACATTTTGATGCATTTAACTGTAAATTGTATTTTTGTAATCTTTGGAATACTTGTTGAAGATTTGAATTATGCTCTGATATTGTTTTGCCAAAAACTATAATGTCGTCTATATATATAAAGCATATATTGTCTAAGCCTGAGAGTGCTATTGTCAACATTCTTTGAAAACTGTTTGAAGCTAATTTTAATCCAAATGGAACGGTTTTAAAATGATAATGTCCGTTGTTTGTTGAAAAAGCTGTTAAAGGTCTTGATTGTTTACTGAGCGGAATTTGATGGAATGAATTTGTCATGTCTAATGTGGAGAAATATTTAGCACCTTCTAATTTATCGAGTACATCCTCCAATCTTGAAATGGGAAATTTGTCATCGACTAGTTTTTTATTTAGCTGGCGAAAATCAACTACTAATCGCCAATTTTTTTCTTGTCCTGAGTCTTTTTTTGGTACTATTAGTAAAGGTGAATTGTAGGGGCTAGTAGAATGTTCAATAATGCCTTTGTTTAGCAGTTCTTGAACCTGTTTATTGATTTCATTTAGTTGACTATGGGGAAGGCGATAATTTTTAATATAAATAGGACTGTAGTCTGTTAGTACTAGCTTTTGTTCATAAAAGTTATTAACTGATAATTCTTCATTGTTTAAATAAAATAGATTTTGAAATTTATTGCAAAGAGCCGTTATTGATTTGCTAGTGGAATAGTCTAAATTTTGTAAATTCAAAAGCGTTTTCAACTTTAACCATCGCAAGTTTAAATCGTTGGTGGACAAATATTTTTGTTTCCTTATATTAGTGAGAAGAACTTCTTTGGGAATTAAATCAAAAATGTGGTCGATGCCTCTATGTGTAAAAGAAAAGGTAAAATTTTCATAGTTAATCTTTGCTCTGAACTTTGCAAAAAAATCTCTTCCTAAAATTCCACTTGACCTTATAGGAAATGAATCATCTACAACACTGAATTTGTGTCTTAAAACACTATCCTCTATATTTATAGGCAAAATACATGTCCCTAAAGTCACAATGTCTTTCTTTGAGATTCCTGAAATTGCACATGAGTCGCTACTGTCAATGCATATATTACACAAATGTTCATATTTAATTAATGATATATCTGCCCCTGTATCTATTAAAAATGAAAGAATGTTATTATTACATTTAATATAAGCATAATTACTGTGATCAAAATTTACAGTGAAATGAAAAATTTTCATATAATTCCCCGAGTGACCTAATCTGCTACCTGTTCGGTATCGGGGGTACTCAAGTTTCCCTGTTGCTCTGTGCCATTTACAAAAAATGCATTATGCCTTACATTATTTTGGCTTTGAGAGTTATTCGAATTTGAATTCGCACGAGCATTGTTGTTGTATTGTGCACTTTGTTGATATGCGAGACGATCGCGGGTGCCTTGTCGGTTACCGTTGTTGTTGTTGTTGTTGTTGTAGCGATTGTTGAAGCGGTTGTTGTAATTGTTGTTGTTGTTTCCTCTGCGATCGTATTGCTGCTGTCTGTTGTATGTTTGGTTGTTTTGATGACTTGAGTTTGTCGAATGATTTTGTTGTGTCTGTCTGTTGTTATCATGTCTCCTATTACAATTTTGCCTCTGCTGATTACCTTTATGCTGGTTTTTTCCGTTGCGCTGTCTATACATCATGATACGAGCTTCTTCCGTATGATCTGATTCTTGCGCTATTTTGAGAGCCTCATTAAAAGTGGTGACTCTACTTGCTGCAATTGTTTGTGCTATGTTAGCATTTGTTATGCCTCGTTTTAGCACATTAAGGGCTATCACATCATTTGATTTGATTATAGCTGCCTTTTCTGCTGGTGTTTGCAGCGTTGAAATTTGTATTGAATTTAATTCCGAAATTAAACTTTCGATGGTTTCAGCGAATTTAGATATTGGTTTTCGGCCTTGTGTTGCTCTGGATAATTCATCTAATACAGTGTTTGCAGTTTTTCTGGGCTTGAATATTGCCTTTAAATTTTGTATTAGATTTTCTATGCCAGTTGTGCCAAGTAATTCGAGTTTTGTTTTTACTTTATCTGGTATTTTGGTGTTGAAGACTAATGCAAAATAAGTGGGTTTTTTACTATCTGGAATTTCTGCGTTAAATAATTTGATTAAGTTGATAAATTTTTGAGCATCTTCTAATCTGCCTGAAAACTCTGGTATGGCCTTAGTGTACTGTATCACGTTGAAGTTTGATTCTGTCATTCTTGTTTCTTTTTTATTTTTCTGGTATAATGATAAAAAGGACGAAACGCACGTTGCAATGACTTTAAATGTTATTAATTTTCTATGGTCTTCCAATTTGCTGTTCAAAATCGTGAGGATAGCAAAATATAATTCTCTTGCTGTTTTTGTGGCTGCTGTTTGAAAATTTTCCTCCGCGTCTTTAATAGCGTCGATCAGCCCGTTGTACAATTTTTCATTTTCTTCCTTTTTACTTATGAGAGTTTTCTTTGTGTATTTTCTCGTCGGGGTCTTTTTGAGATTGGACAAGTTATGTTTTAGACGCGCAAGTATTTCTTGCGTCAATGCTTCCATATATGATTAGTTGGATCTGACGTCAGTAAGGCATGCCACAGATCTAGCTGCTTTAAGAGCTTCTTGCCTTTTATTCTTTTTGTTTATTCTATAAATTTTAAGGGTTAAATTCAATATGCAAATGATTAGAATTGCCCATAAAATGACTTCGTGTTGATCCAGGACTTCTGAATGATAATTTTGATTGTTGATTATCTGAACCTGCGGGTCTCCCGATTGTGTTGTTGGCTTAGAGTTTGTGGTTCCCATGGTTTTTGGAAATGAAATGTATTTGTGTTTCTCAAATGTGGATTTTTGTCTTCTAAGTATTTTCGACGAAGCATATATTTCGGTGAGCGTCTTCAGTCGTCTATGACACAGAGCAATTACAATATATTGGGAAACATATATATACTTTTTTTTTTTTTTTTTTTGGGTTTTAAATATAGTCTTTTTTTTTTTGAAACTTTAATGAAAATTTGTGTATGTGATTCTCATCTCAATTTGTCTGAGCGTATAAAAAAAATTCCATGGATTTGTTCAAAGCTTTAAAATTGAGTGGAGATAAACAACATTAATTTATGGCAAGGCTGCTAGTGCTATGGTTAAAATAAAAAAAATTTTTTTTTTTTTTTTGGAAATTTCTGCTTAGGCAAAGGAATTGTCGATTTTTTTTTTTTTTTTTCAAAGGAAAGGATCAGAAGGATCCAAATTTGGTCGGCAGGATCGCCATGTAGTGTATCCTTCGCGTAGAAGAATTAATATTTTTATTTTATAGTTTTTATTTCTTTATATCCTAAAGGTTTTTATTTTGTTATGTCCCGCTATTGCTGAGCGGCAGGACTCGCAAATCTATTTGGCGGCTAGCGCCCAATATCTCTATATTTATACGGCGGAGATACGCCAAAGGAGTCAGCGACTAGCGCTTAATTCACCTTTTTATATTTATCCGGCGAAAGGTGCGCCAAATCGAGAATGGATAAGCAAAGGGTTTCGCATGTAAATCCAATCTGAAGTTCCAACTGAACTTCAAGCTTTATTTATATCAAAAATATGTTAAGTAAGCATAAATGAATTACAATTGAAAAATATAGAATCTTATGAATTAGCTTGTGAGGTATGCTGACAAAACACTTTCCCACGATTCGACGACGCTGCCTGCAAAATATGTTGCTCATGCAATGAGTGCAGCTTGCAAAGAATTTGGTCATATAAAACCATTTATGTCGTGAATGAAGTGGAAAAATGAGTTTGTGCGTTCGTGTGTATACATACTACACTGGTAAACTACAAAAAATGACATATCCTGGCAAAAAATGGACGTTAAAGGTTTATCGTAACTTGTGAAGTAAAAGGCGTAGAAGCTTTAAATTCGCAACCTAGGTCGACCAAGGCGAATGAAAGGTGTACGAAAAAAACTTATATGGCCCGTCCAATGCCACGCCCACAAATGGAGATTTTTCGTAACTTCAGAATTAATAGGCGTAGACGCTTCAAATTCGCAACATAGATTGACCAAGGTAAATGAAAGGTGTGTTGTGGTTTTTAGGGGGATGTATCAGTCTGGCTCCTCCAGACTACTACATAGACCTAATTATCATAAATAAAATCCAGGACACAGAGAATTCATTTAGGTCCTTTTATTCATTTACTTGTTATTTAAATTGCAATGTTTCGATCCTACTCTAGCTCCTATTTGACTCGAAAGGACTTCCCTAATTCCCTATCTAACAATTAAGTCTACGCTCCGCTGTCGTGGCCCTTGGGTGAGTACGTGCACCGGAGTTGAGACTTTATATTAGGTGTAGTAAAAAGAAATCCATTATTTTTCCAATAGATGGCGTTATTTATCTGCATCTCGCGTTGTATAAGTCCGATCGTGTTCCGCTAGGGGGCATTAGAAAGATGACAGTTCCTACTAAAAAAGCTTTTTTGACACTTTTTTGATTGATTGATTCAGTTTTGTTTGAGAGCTTGTCAAAGATGGACATCAGCAAAGAGAAAATTCGCTACATTTTACAGTTTTTCTTCGATAAGGGAGAAAACGCAAGCCAGGCGGCTGAAAATGTGAGTAGCGTTTATGGACCTGATACTGTAACAGCCAATCATGCGCAATTTTGGTTTCGTCGATTCCGTTCCGGTAACTTCGATGTCAAAGATGCACCACGCACTGGAAGGCCAATTGTCGAAAATGTCGATAAAATCATGGAAATTATCGAGTCCGACCGTCATGTTAGCACTGTTTCGATTGCAAAAGAGCTAAAGATTGCACAAAAAACCGTTTTGAACCATTTGAATAAGGCTGGATACACAAAGAAGCTCGATGTATGGGTGCCACACGAGTTAACGCAAAAAAAACCTCATAGACCGAATTTCCATCTGCGAATCGCTGCTGAACCGCAACAAAATCGACCCATTTCTGAAGCGGTTGGTGACTGGTGATGAAAAGTGGGTCACTTACGACAACGTCGAGCGAAAACGGTCGTGGTCGAAACACGGTGAACCGGCGGAAACGGTGGCCAAGCCAGGATTGACGGCCAGGAAGGTTTTGCTGTGTGTTTGGTGGGATTGGCAGGGAATTATCTACTATGAGCTGCTCCCATACGGCAAAACTCTTAACTCGGAACTCTACTGTCAACAATTTGACCGTCTGAAGGAAGCAATCGCCCATAAGCGGCCAGCTTTGGCCAATAGGAGAGGAATTGTGTTCCATCAGGACAACGCCAGGCCACACACATCGATAGTGACTCGCCAGAAGCTCCGGGAGTTTGGTTGGGAGGTTCTTCTGCATCCACCTTATAGTCCGGACCTGGCACCAAGTGATTACCATCTGTTCCTGTCCATGGCCAACAATTTTGCTGGTGAAACATTCGCTTCAAGAGAGGCTTCTGAAATTCGACTGTCTCAATTTTTTGCTAATAGGAACGAGGGCTTCTATGAGAGAGGCATAATGAAATTACCTTTAAAATGGCAACAAGTTATCGAACAAAACGGCGCATATTTGACCTAATTCGGGTCATTCTAACTATCTTAAATAAAGCCCTCAATTTAATGCAAAAATAATGGATTTCTTTTTACTACACCTAATATACTAAATCAAGAGTCCTCTTGTCGTCGTTGATGTTTCTCTTTTATAAGACGAAAGTGCTTTAGACTGCACTTTCGCCCAATTCAGAACAATTCCGCAATCTCGCTGACCGCTATAACTTCTTATGTCAGCTGGTGCTGCCGTCGTCGGTGTTTTTATATATGCTGACCTACTTCTGTGTCCCAGTTCCAATTCTGACGATATTGCGTCATCGTCTCCGGTCGTTGCATTTCTTCGGTTCGCTTTGCCTGTTCTTTGCTGATCTTGCAAAACGGTTGACTCTTTCGTGCTGGGTAGTGCAGTGAGTACTCGTATGTTGTACTCACAACATTCCTCCCCCTTTTGAAGAAGTCGCGTTTATCGTGACGGCATTAGTCCTCAGGGCATTAAGGTGTTATTCGTGCTCTCAAGACGATATATCGTAATTATGCCTTGGTGTTGTTTTGTTCCTCTGTTTTTTTTGTTTGCGTACTCTTCTCGAATGCATACGCTATTATGGTTCATTGACTTAAATGTCCAGCAGGTACTGTTGAAACTTTTCCAAAAAACCGCTGATGCAGCAATTCTGATTCGGCCTTGAAAATTGTAAATAAATACAGCTGGGTAAAGTGTGGATATTTGTTTTGTTGTTACTCCCAAAACCCGCTGATGTCGCAATTATGATTCGGCCTTGAAAATTGTAAATAAATGCAGCTGGGTAAAATTTGTTTTCTTGTTATTCCCAAAACCCGCTGATGCCGCAATTATGATTCGACCTTGACAGTGGAAAATTTAATGCTCGTATATTGTAGTTATTCATAGACCAGTAGCTCGTGAGTCTATATTGACTGCCAACTCTCCCCCTTTTAACGGAGTCGCGAGCATCGTGACTGTGAAATGGTTCTGCCAAAGTCTTTGCTGTTGTACTACGAGACATTGGGACTGCTACGTTTTATACTGATTTACTTTGTTCTTTGGTGCCGGAAGTTGTTGCTGGGCAATTTAGACGGTTGCCTAATGATGTTCTTTGGTTGTTATGTTGATGAGCCATGTTGATGTACCGGAGCGGATGCCGAAGGTTACTTAAAAATATTAGTCATTCTTATTTGTAAACTACCTTTCTTTGCTTGCTAATAACCTGTCTTAAGACCAAACATAGTTTCTTTATACAAAATTGTATATCACCATTCTTTTCTTAAAACCAAAATTAATAATACAAAATTGTAGAACATTATTGTGGATTGTGAACATAATTGTTTTGAATATTTATATTTTCTTTTTGCTCAATTCTTTTTTTATTTTTTATTTTCATTATTATTATTATTATTATTATTATTATTATTATTTTTATTATTATTATTATTATTATTATATTTTTTTTTTATAAGTTCGAATATATATAGCGATTTATTTGTTCTTCTCAAGATTTAATACAACCATAGGCACATTTTATAATTATTGCGGGCTTATCATTATTGTTATTATTTTTTTTTTTTAAATATTCAACTTAGACATGCAATAATATCCTTATTGAATTGATATTTTTGTTTTTTGTTTGTTTTTTGTTGTTTTCAATGTATGTTTTCAATTTGAATTTTTTTTCTTTTGCCTCTATCTTTTTTTTTATTTTTTTATTTATGCTTTTGATTTTTCAATCTCCTTGTAGGGACTTTATTTATTTATTATTTTTTTTTCCTCTTTATTTTTATACAAATTTAGTTCTAATCCATTATATTTTTCAAATTTAGTATAGGGTATCTTTTTAACTATTATTTTCTCCATTTCTTTTTATTTATTAAAAAAAAAATTTTTTTTTCTTTCTAAAATTGTTTACAGTGTTTTGAATATGCCAAAAATACCTATTTTTTCAAGGTATTGTCTTCTATGTACTTTTTCTTGAATATCTACAGATATTTAGTAAATCCCTGAACATATAATATATACTTTTTAATACTTACCAATTTTTTTTTCTGTTTTTGTTGCTATTCTTCCCTCTCGTTCTTCTGGTCGGGCCAGTTTTATTTCCACCAAACACATCTTGTGCCTAAGCTTCAGAGGTGCCCAAAGTGTTAGCTCCAAGTGTGAATGAGCGTAAAAGAAAGCATTTTTTCACACGCATAGAAGCTGTGAGCGGGAGATGAAAAAGTATAAAAGACGATCGAAATTAAAGCAAAATTTTACTTGTAATCGAGAAGCGAAGCGAACAACCGAAGCGAGCCAAAAAACGAAGTCACGTCAATCTTTCAAATCAGTGCTATGATGAACTTCGCAGAGGGAAGACATGTGTCGCTCTGTTTTATTTTTTTAATCCTTTTTTCGTAAAATTTTTAGTTTTGACTCAGTTAGAGTTTTTTAATTTTATGTGTTTGTTGTATCACTACAGATACATGCAATCTCATATCGCCTGTAGTGGTGGGCAGCTCTGCTAAGCTTGTCTAAAAAAAAGTATAAAAAAAAAACACAAATTACGGTTCTCGAGTCCCTACTTCATTCTCATTTTTTCCCGAAGATTTTAGTTCAATTGAAACGTATACCGGGGCTTGTTCAAAATATTCGTGACTGTGAGACTTCAAAATAGTTTTCGAGATATCTGGCTTTTATAAGTTTCAATAGGGCATTCTTATTTATACATCGCCTTAAGCGATGTTAAACAGAAATTCCTAGTCAGAATTAAAATTAAAACCAGTAGGACCTCACTTAACGTGATAAAAATCTCTGTTTTTGGAATAATTTTTTACATTAAAGAACTCATTACGGAACTTTAAAATTGTACGAAAATGTTTTGTTTAATGGATTCCATTTTGAGGTTGAAATTTCGCTATCGCTCCTATTTGATCTTATGTTGCGGTTCACGCCATCCCATTTAAATATATATTGTATGAGAGCAAATGTTTTTAAAAAACTCGTATAGACTGCTTTCCTTGTATCAAAAAATTTTTTTAATACTTCTATAATTATAATTGGATTATTTAAAATAACTGACATGTCACTCAAATCTAATTTTTTAATTAAATTTATCGTCTAATGATATTTTACTCTTTCTTTATTTTCCTGCGAGGTAAAATCTGGTACCTTTATTGCGGAATTGTGTAGCTTACTCAGTGGGTTGTCTTTGAAAATTTCCTTTGAATTTTCTTCCTTAACTGACACATCATCTTTCATGTTCATTAAACTACCATAACGATTTCTATCGACTTCTTCGTCGAGTTTATAGTCTTCTTTACTACCTGACTCTCTATTTACTTCAACCTCATTGCTGTTAAAAATAGGTACAACTCCTTTTCCGCCAATATTCTTAGGCGATTTGCTTATCAAATCTGGCATAATTCCCTCTTTATGTTCTCCTTTATCTCGTAACAATTTTTTGGCACAAGTTGCTACTACTCTTGCTTCATAAGCTTGAACCATGACTGTCTCTGCACTACAAATGCAATTCACCATAAGTAGCGGCGTGTAAAGACGCATAGAACGCGGGATAAGTATCCATTTTGCACGTTAAATCTTTTTAAAAAAAAAAAAGGATCGCGATCGCATCGGCAATAAACGAAATCGTAAAGTTAATCCTACGAATTAGTTAAAGGGTGCACGTTAAAGCACTAGTGATACTATAAAGAAACTACGGCCAGGGTTAAAGGCAAACGAAAGGATAATTTAAAAAAAAATGGTGAAGCTAGTCACATTAAAGATAGAGCAGCTCAACGAGCTCCTGAGAGAAAACAACATCGTAGTCTCAGGGACTTAGGCTCAAAAGGTCGAGAAGTTACAAGAAATCCATTATTTTCAATGCTGTGCCGATTTATTCAAATCCTTACAAAATATGAAATTTGTCTCAATCGTGAAAAACAAGGAGTATCCGGGAAACAGCGATCAAAATTTTCAGAAGAAACTTGTTCAATCAACTATGCGAGAATAAGTAAAATTTTTCAATTGCCAGGAAAGAGGCCATATCGCCATTATGTGTCCTCTTCCACAACGGAAAGCACGATGTAATATTTGCTCTAAGGTTGGGCATGTGGAGCAAAATTGTGACAAGAAAATGGTAGCAAAAATAAGAGAAAAGGAGCTAGAAGCTGAAGCCCGACCTATACTGAAAATCATTGATCTCAATTAGTGATGCCACGAATATTCGGCCACTATTCGGTATTCGGCCTATTCGGCGTCATTTTTCAGTATTCGGTATTCGGCCGAATAGTTAAAATATTCGGCCGAATACCGAATAGTAGAAATAACTTATTAAAAAAATCAGCAGTAACTACAAATTAAGTTTTTCTCACAATAACGTAAAAAAAATTTAATTAACGAGATCTAAAAATACAGCAGATTTGCTTTTTATTCTTTAGAAATATTAAATGTACGCTAGCTTCTTCTAAATTTTCTTCGAAAACATTATAAACAGTGGGCAAATTTTTCAGCGGTAGCTTTTGCCTTGACTCCAGCTAGTCGCGAGTAGGCTCAAGCTGTCTTTACTACGTGCCGAATATTCGGTTGCCGAATATTCGTTATTCGGCCGAGAGGTTGGCCGAATATTCGGTATTCGGTATTCGGCCAAATCCACTATTCGTGGCATCACTAATCTCAATGGTCATAAATTGGAAGCATTCCTGGACACAGGAAGCCCATGCTTACTTATCCGGAAGTCGAGTATCAGAGACTTTCCATTGCAATTCGCAAATAAGGTGTTTGTTGGATTTGGTGGCTCGGAAATAACGGTAGAAGGAAGGGTTACCGGTATGGTCCCTTCGGGAACGGATGAGAAACCGATAACATTATACATGATCGATGATGGTATTCTTCCTTACGAAGTTCTATTGGGCAGAGATTTCCTTCAAAGAGACAACTATGCATTGGTTGTGGAATCGGGAGTATCTCAATTGAGCTCTTCTTGCAAGTCACTCTTCGATATCGGAAAAAACATTAGTGCAGAAGAAACTCGGACCATGAATAAGCTATTCAATGAATTTTCCGATTGTTTTGCGGAAGAAATTAGTGAACTGGACAGGTGCAAGGTGATGACAACGACTTCTATTGTCAGAAAGAAATATCAAGTAGCATTCGCTGAAAGACCAAAATTGATAGAAATCCTGAATAATTTACTGGTCAATGATATCATTAGATGGAGTGAGTCTCCCCATGCGGCATCAGTAGAGTAAGGGCGGGTAATGTGGTATAGGCGGGTAATGTGGTATAGTAGCTTTTCTCTTTAACTTAACACACAGGGTTAACGGAACTACGCTTAATAGCTTCAGGTTTTAATAGAACTATGAAAGCAAGACAGTTTTTTATTTTTGCAAGTCATGCTATAAATCAGTTGGGAAGTAACTGCGTGAAAGTGTGTTCGTGTTTTTTTTAGCTCAACTTAAAACTGAATTTTTTAATATAAAAAATTTTTTAAACTTCATGAAGCTTACATTTATGTAACAAGAAACTGTTTTCTTAAAGCAGGGTATAAATCGTAGTTTAAAAAAAAATTAATACTTTCTTGAAAATCAGTATTTCTTTGAATCAACACGAGTGCGGGTATTGTGGTATAGGCTACCGATAGTGGCGAAAACATAATATTAAATGACACAACAGGTGAGGAATTTTTGGATTTTCCACCAACAAAAGAAGCTGTGTGTAATTATGGCGATAAAGCCTAGGGGACGATGCAGTTATTATAGCATGGGTCACATGTCTGAAATGCGAGCTCGTTTGGGCTCATGAAAAATGTATTCCAAATCGCAGTGCCATTTTTCTTTGCAATTCTTGCAAATAATCTTTTATCTTTCTAAGAACATAAATAAATAAATAAAACATAAACCACAACTTATTTATTAGAAAAAAAAAAATTATTTACAGGTGTTGTGGTATACTATACCACATTACCAGACCTGGTGTACCACACTACCCTCCAAATTTTGCAATTGCCGATATTCGAGTTTTTTAAAATATTGAAAAATATGTCAACAACAAGGAGCCCCAACGCTTAAACAGTTAATGTAGTGTGTGCCTAACACTCATTTTATATCAATAGCCCAACGGTATTTTATTCAGATAAAAATTGTAGTTGTTGGCGGCAAAAAACTATTAGGTATACCACATTACCCGCCCTTCCTCTACTGTTAGTAAAAAGATCGAATGGTGAAAGTCGAATGTGCGTCGACTTTCGCGCACTTAATGCAGTTACCGTAAAAAAACATTCCTGATGCCGGTTTTTGAAGAGCAGCTTGCAAGATTTTTGGGTAATAAGGTCTTTACAACAATTGATATGACATATGGATACTACCAGATTCTCTTGGCCGAAGAGATCAACAAGTATACGGCCCACGATGGGCTGTTAGAACACAATAAGATGCCCTTTGGGTTATTGAATGCTCCAATTGTCTTTCAAAAAGCAATCTTTAAGGTTATCAAAACGTTGAAGCATCAAAATAAGGTCATAAACTACGTAGACGAAGTCAGAATCACCACGCAAACTAGGGAAGAGTCATTGGTGATTATAAGATATGAGATAGATTCAGATGGCATGCGACCAGGTAAAGCAAAAACGGAGTGTGTTAGAGAGTTCCCGAAGCCTAGGTATGTCATAGGAGTGAGACAATTTTTCGGAGTAACAGGGTATTTAAGAAAATTTATCAGGAATTACTGCGAGATTGCAAGTCCACTGACTATGCTTTTAAAGAATTTAAGCGAGTTCATCTGGGAGGATGAACAAGAGAAGGCCTTTCAACAATTAAAAACGATACTCACATCAAGACCAGTATTAACCATGTACGATGCGACTAAGGAACATCAAGTTCAAACCGATGCAAGCTCTGTTGGACTGTCGGGCATCCTTTTGCAGGAGGAGGACGAACAGTGGAAACCGGTGTTTTATTTCAGCAGGAAGTGCAGTGGAGCGGAAAGTCGCTATGCGAGTCATGAACTCGAGGTATTGGCAATAGTGGTAACACTCCAAGGATTTCTCATGTATCTGTTGGGTAAGAAATTTAGAGTCATTACAGACTGCAATGCATTAGCGACGACGAAGGCAACATCAAATCTAATTCCTCGCATCGCTAGATGGTGGCTCAAGCTACACGAGTTTAAATTTTATTGTATACGTCGTCCGGGAACCAAACTGGGGTAAGCAGATGGCCTAAGCCGGGGTCCTGTACTACGACCAGAGACGGTGGAGAGTGTTGCGGAAAATGTGTTGTGTGTGGTGGGTATAAATTCCGACTGGGCTGTTATCATGCAACAACAAGATCCGAGTCTCAAAGAAATTCCAACAGAGCTTGCATCGGTTTGAACTTCATGTTCCTTAGTCGCATCGTACGTGGTTAATACTGGTCTTGATGTGAGTATCGTTTTTAATTTTTGAAAGGCCTTTTGTTGTTCATCCTCCCAAATGAACTCGCTTAAATTCTTTAAAAGCATAGTCAGTGGTCTTGCAATCTCGCAGTAATTCCTCATAAATTTTCTGAAATACCCTGTTACTCCTTAAAATTGTCTCACTCCTATGACAGACGTAGGCTTCGGGAATTCTCTAACACACTCCGTTTTTTCTTTACCTGGTCGCATACCATCTGCATCTATCTCATGGCCCAAAAATTGTACTCTTTCTGCTAGGAGTTTCCTTTTAGAAGGTCGTAATGTTAGTCCTGTCTTCCGGACTACCTACAAAAATTCTCTTTTAATCACCAATGACTCTTCCCTAGTTTGCGTGGCGATTATGACTTCGCCTACGTAGTTTGTAACCTTATTTCGATGCTTCAACGATTTGATAACCTTAAAAATTGCTTCTTGAAAGACCATTGGTGCATTCATTAACCCAAAGGGCATCACACTGTGTTCGAAAAGCCATTCGTGGGTGACAAACGCCGTATACTTCTTGCTCTCTTCGGCCGAGGGAATCTGGTAGTATCCACATGTCATATCTATTGTTGTTAAGACCTTATTAGCCGATAATCGTGCAAGCTGCTCTTCAACAACCGGCATAATGAAATATTTTTTTACGGTAACTGCATTAAGTGCGCGAAAGTCGAAGCACATTCGCCTTTCACCATTCGATTTTTTTACAAACAGGTGTGATGCCGCATGGGGAGACTCACTCCGTCTAATTATACCATTGACCAGTAAGTTTTTCAGGATTTCTGTCAATTTTGGTCTTTCAGCGAATGCTACTTGATATTTTTTTCCAACAATAGGAGCCGTTGTCGTCACTTCAATTTTCATCTCTGCAGCCTTGCACCTGCCCAGTTCACTAGTTTCTTCCGCAGAATAATTGGAAAATTCATTAAATAGCTTACTCATGGTCCTAGTTTCTTCCGCACTAATGTTTTTTCCGATATCGAAGA